>PQVD01000011.1:38773-114835 GCA_003012265.1 Setaria equina
TATTATTTCTTACCTGAAAATATTTAAAAATTCAGTCAAATTCACGTGCTAAAAATGTTACCAACACCGAAATATCAACATTTTCTGAGATCATTGAGAATAATCCATTGAGTTACTAGGTCATAAGTCTTAATGCTCTATGCAAAACGCTCAAGAATCACATCGTCGATCAAATTTCTTAAATGCATTGTGGTAGATGTAGATTGCTTAATCAAACGGATAGCATATATCTCAAAACTGATTTTTTTGGGCATTGACAGTTTATTTGATATGTTTTTATATAATTTGAGGCATACCGGTATATTTTCCTTTGAGCACGGTCCACAAGTTTCGGGGCACATCCTGGCGATGAAAGTCACTCGACAGTGGTGGCACCGAGCCCGTTCACAACTTGGCAGATCTGCACCAATATTACCAATAAAGATAAAAATTGCCATGGACAAAAGCACCAGTGTCACATCCATCTGTGACAACTGTACCTGTAACAGTTGTACATTCATTCATAAAGAGTAATGATGCTGGCCGTTAAGCCCAATTAATTTTCTCGTTAGTCATGGTTAATTTCTTAGCTAAGGGAGACTTAAGAGTTGTAGCTACTGTTGATACAAGCTTCATTATTGATAGCTGCTATTATTTCGGTTTAGCTACTTAACTCATTATAGAGCAGTCTTTCGCACTTTCATACTTGTTTTGACTTTATATTGTTTTATTTGCATCCTGACTAAGGAATCTGATTTCTTATATTTTTTAGTTTTATCAAGAGAAAGGAAAGGCAATTTCTCCAAATGAAAACGGCTGCAATGTGGGAAGGAATTTTACTGATTTATTCTCAAGTAAGGCCATCTCTGAAGTTCACTTCCTCCCTGTAATATCTACTGCGCATTTTTTATCTGATATGCCGTATTGTCTGATCCTAAACATGAGAAACACAACGGATAGTTCATTCACTGATCACAATATACCATTGAGTCTCTCCATATTTTTAGAACTTTGGTAGTTTATGAGAGGAGTTGATACATTTGTTGTAAAACGATAGTCACAAGAAGAGGAAGTAAGAAAGATTACTGTTATTGTGAGTTTGTTGCTAAAAGAATAGATGAATTATCATTACTCGTAATGTGTGCTAAAGAGGTCGATGAATAATAAGTATGAATTAACCAATAGAAGCTATTCAAAGTTTACAGTTAGCAATAATAATAATCAAAAAAGGAATTGAAAGAAATGAATTTAATTTATGTTTACTCAGGAAAATACTATTGTGGAGAACTGAGGATGAAGCTAAAATGAAAAAATAAGACCTATCGAACAGTGCGGACCCCTTGCTTTTAGATGAGATCTGCTGGAAAGTTGATTCTCGACAATACAACCTTTGAAAAATTATTAGAGGATTTGGATGAGATGCATCTAAAAAGTATAAAGCGGGGAAGCTTTTTCACTCATTCCTTTATCATTCAAAAAGGTAGTTATTAAGGAATTAAGAATCGAAGAGGAATGTTAGTGCCTTCTTGATAAACTCATAAAAAGTTTCAGACTTGCTTGAATAGAAAGTCTAGTTTGGGATCGAAAAAAAGTAGAAGAAATAACTTGGGATTTTTCATTATATAAAGGAAGCTAGAGAATACATATCAAAATTACCGCAACGTTGCTAAGGGCCAGGAGACTTTCTCAATGAGGAAATGAACAGTAGGGCTAGTTAGGAAAGGAATGGAATGAAATAGTCTAAAACATAATGTTACTGGATGAAATGTTAGAAATTCGAAACAGAAGAGAATGAAACAAACTAGTGATAAGATGCGTAATGAAGAAGGGCTGGGAGGAAGAAGGACCACTGCGATGGTCCAGTCTTTGCTTCCCATTAAGGAGGGTAGTACGGAAGCTGAAATTTTGAATCGGTTGATGTTTTTAGTAAGGTTCAACTATCAGAACACTAAGCGTAAATGAGCTCAGTTGGCACAAAGATTATTGTGTTTGGAACTGAAGTTAGAGTTGAGAACTGAAAATATGAATAAATTTTTCGTCCACTCATCAGCCTGTCCGATAATGGTCACTACTCCATTCTTGTAGTTATGGTTATGTTATCCACCCAAATAGGAGAAAACTGCTATGAAGGAGAAAAAGAGAAGTGTGAGAGGGTTTCGGCGCGTTCCCTTTAGTTAAACTTGGTATATGTCACCAACCCACCTGTCCATCCATCCTCTACCCACCACCTATTCTGGAGTGGATCGAATGGGTTGTTTGAGATCGGGTTTGATGCTGTTCCTGTTTGATGCGGTGATATATGGTATGTGTACATAGATAAATGGATTTCTATGGTGAACAAATGGGTGTGGAAAACAATTGCGCGTACAATTTATAGTACGCAAAATAATTTGTTGATAAAATTAGAGACAGATTGAGAAGAAGGCAGTATGGACATTATTAATCAGCTTCCCTTTCCTTTAACTTCCCTTTCAGATTCAATCTATATCTTATTATCCATTCCAACATTACTTCCTTCTGAAAATCGAGAAATCGAATATTCTGAAAGAGGGGGTGAAAGAAATGATTCCCTATGATAGTCATAATAATTAATGTTACTACTGATAAATAGTGTTAACATAAGGAGTATGTCGTCTGTCGTAGGTATACGTGGAGCATTGCAATCACTTTCCGATGTGCATTCGGTATTTCCACTTCATGAAACACCAGCTATCTCTTAAGCATTACTTATGCTCAAGTTGCTTCACTTTTTAATGCTTATATTTTTGTTTCCACTGAATCAATTAAAGTGGGAGATTTTCCTTTCGCTGTGGATAAAACAAAAATTAAGATGATCCTGAAATACAGCACTTTATCAGTCTGTCTATGATTACTAGATTGGAAAATGAAAGTTACCCTTGTTTAAAATTCTGCAGCTGAAAAATTTTAAATTTTAGTGTGCTTTTTGTCCACAGCTACTGCATGCTGGGAATTTTTCGTCCCAGTTAAAATTTTTGAAATAGTTTATGTTTCATATAAGGGTATTTGCAGTTATCTTATAAATCGAATAGTTCCTTTCTTTTTACATAACAGATAATGGATCAGATCATCTAGACTATTGCCTTATCAAATTTTTTCTTCACAAGTGGAAATCAGTTATCTAATTTGTGACTAGATTAACAGATTAATGGGATGTGAATGAATGATACAAGATTTTCAAAAGTTGATTTCGGTTCCATTTCTATAAGTTAATAGCACGAAGCATTTCCGAAAAGATTACTAAGTCTTCAATTGGCATCACATTATAGTTTCTCCGATTCTGATATTACAGGAATTGGACTGAGAGAGTCACAGATCTGCAGTATTTATCTTCTACAGATTTTAGTCCTTAATCACTGTTCAGTCCTATAATTGTAAATCAATATTGGGAATACTGTTTCGTTGAGGGGTGGTCAGAAAGTCTGAAATGTCCTTTCCATTTAAAGGTTGTAAAATTTGCCTTTGTAAGATTTCGAAAATTGGTTATTAAAGCAGAAGTGGATAATTATATCTAATAATACTGTAAAAATTCGAAAAAGGATTCAGGAAAATAACTGGTGTGGTGACACTTGATTCTTTTAACAAAGTTGTTGTGTTATCGGTGAGAAAAGCAAAAATATCTGCAAAAAAAAAATAGTTTTAAAAGATTTCAAGACATCTATTCTTAAATTCAAGACAAGGAGTTTTAGAAAACTAGAAAATACTAGGTTAATGCCTTTGTCATTATCTAATCATTAATTAATTTCATATTTCGTAATTGCTAAACTACTTTACCTTCACTTTTTTCAATTTTTTTTTTTCATAAGAAAATGCTGGGAATTTTCTTATTCTATAAAAGTCAGAAAACTTAAATATTTCAAATACTAAGGAAATATAAGATGAAATTAAACTAAAGTCCAAATTGGATTAGTGTAACTTGAAATTAAACATTTATAATAATGTTTTATTTGTATGTATAAAAACATATACTATATGTGTTATATGATAGTAATATTGTTATGATCATATATCAGTTACCGTAGTGTTAGGAAATTTAGACGGCTTTTAGTTGAAAACCGAATTGTATCGTATTTTTATGCTATTTTCCATTTTGTTTCAATTAAAAAAAGACATTGCAGATTCGCTGATATAGTAAAAAATACAACAAATGTGGAATATGTCAAACTCATTGTATCTTGCCTAGACTACAATTCCAAGGATTCTTCCAGTCGTTTTGTTTTAGAAACGGCTCTTAGTAGTGCCAGTGAGGTATCTTTTTCAAATCCGTTCCAGTAATTTTTTTCTTGAAAAAAAAAGGTGGAACATCCATCAGATGATATCATTCGTTTGTTTATGGCTATTTATAGTTTACTGACTTCTCATTCTTGTCAAAAAATGATTAAAGTTAGAGAAGTGATGGTACCAAGAAGTACGTCTAATGCTGCAATAAGTTTTCAGTCATCCAGTAATAAATGCCTTCCCTACAATTAGCAGTACAGTTAAAATTACTCGTCAAATGTCTTTGCATGATGACTACTTCACTTGCTGCTTTTGATGCTACAAAAATCCTTAAAAAGGAAAAGGCTTCCTCTTTTCTTTAAATTAATGAATACACACTTTATGGCCTTAATCGCACTTGTAAGTCCTCATATTATTAGTATTTAGGCTGGCAGAAAATGGGCAACTCGATTTCTGAGCGTTTTAGCAGCCCATAACAACAATGATTTCTCTGTTTGGGGGATAAAACTGCTGTTAAGGCAGCTTGAAGATTCGTCGGCAAAAGTTGTCAGGCATGCTGTTCGTTTATTGCATCGGTGGTTGCCAGTATGTTGGTTGACTTGATGCTTTCCAACTTTTGAAAAAATAATCCGTTTGAAAACTTTTTGTAAGCTTTAGCAGTTGTTTGTTTCTGTATTATCAAGTGATGGATTAGAAAAGGTTTTGGAAAAATATGGACTTTTTTTTGGAATTGATTGGAAAAGAAATTGAACCAGGTAAAATAACACTGAAAACCAGTCTAAAATATAATTTATTTTCCGTAAAAGTAGATATATGAATTTGTCCGAATTTTATTATATTTAATTAGATATTTTACAAAACTTCAATGATAATGACAGCAATTATTACTGTTGTTGTCCACTTATATTTGGTAGATGCAATCTTCATTTTCAGTACTATCCAGAGAGTGTATACCTCATCAAAGACATATGTTTCGATGCATTTGGTGATGCGGGAATTCTATTAAAAACATATCTTTTCTCCGATGAGAACTACGTAGAGAACAATTTTCGTGATACTTTAACAGCGATAGATTACTGGAAAAAGGTTCGGACTGAAGTATTTTTCATGATGAGAAGCTAAGAATTTAAGAATTTTACTGAGATAGCCCTGTGAAAAATCCACAGGTGTCTTTACAGAAAGGATGTATTTGCTTCTCAAAACTACAAAGTATATGGAAATGCAAAACTTTTTTTTAGCACTTATGAAAATGATTTAAGTCAAAAATTTCCATAAACATTGTTTATAGAGATCTAGTTTTGATAAAGTTTTCTTTGGAAGTTTATGGAGGATTTTCCTCTTACCTGGTTCCCAGTGAACTTTAAGATTTTATCATCTAATAAATCCTACTGTTTTTTTTTTATCTTTATTTACAGGAGTTTAATAACCGTTATGGTGAAATAATTGATGAGGATGTGAGGGTTGCTCTACTGGATTCAAAGCGTTCAATTGATGGGCGATATGCAAGGTGTTCAAATGAACGGTTTGTTGAATTGACCATGCTTTGGGTTACTGTAGAAAATGACAAAGCATACAGATCATTAATTTCCTGAGGAACTGGATAACTATGGTGTTTTGTTTGTTCTCGTATTCATTAATCCAATTGCAGTACTTAGCCTATTTTTTGTGCATTCCTGGAGAAACAGAAGTAGATAATAAAAATCCAACGGATTTTCAATTCGTGTCCTTTTTTTGAAATATTTATAATGTGAGAGGAATCCATACAATCATTATATAAATGGGGCAGCGTTGAAAATGAAATTTGATAACTTGTATTTGACGGGGACTTTTATATTTAGGACTGCCAAATTTGGCGTGCCAATGCCAGTACATCTTTATGGACAGCTAGCACAGCATGACACTGGACGTAAGCTACTGTTGAAATTGGATGAAGTTGAACGGCTGCTTGATGTTTTATGCAGTTCACCTTTGCCAACTGATACCTATCAAATATCCCAAATGAAAGGTGCCTTGTATGCACTTGGACACATTGTTGCTGGTTTAAATCCAGGTAAGTCTGTATTGAAAATTCTTCATTTATACTATCAGTCATTCGTTTTCACACTTGATTTAAAAATCTTTTCAGGTCTTTTGCCCATAGAAACAGTACCAATTATATGTCGCTTTGCTGAATGTTGTCCAATTCTTAGTATCCGAGGTGCAGCTTTCTGGGTCCTTAATCTCATTGGAAATACAAAGTTTGGTTAGTGAAATTTGTTGTTTATTTTATTATCAAAAATTTGATTGTTCTCATGTATGTAACGTTAAATGATTTAGCAACTGATCGTTCCGACATTAGCCATGTACCTTCATGACTGCTAGTTTTGATTCAGTAGTAAAATATTACGAGCCTGTAAATTAATAGATCTTTTATGAGGACCGATATAATTTAAATCATTACGAACCTACTGCATATTAGATGAATGCGATCAAGTCTGTTGCGTTAACATGAACGATGCATGCTAAATATCATTACTTTGAGTGCTTTTGTGTTTATGACCAGTATTCTTCCTCAGGCTCAGTTTTGCTGTCATCGCTAGGCTGGGAAAGCAGCCATTTTATTTTTACTGAGAAAAAAACGAATGATTTATTGCTGAAAATGGCAAATAACGGTATAAGTAAAACTTGGATTCGATGCATCGATTGGAAAAATTCTTTACAACACGGCATAGAGCCGATGAATGAAGTATGCAGATTATTTCTGACACCAATTAGTTCATTTTATTTTCCAAATTTCAGTTCATAGCAGTGTTACTCTCTCTGACTTTAAGTCTCTTATTGGAGGCTTTATCACTGTTTAGGAAGTATTATTTTCCTAAATGGCATGCCATGAATTATCATAAAATTTAAATTTCATCTTATCTCACTTGTATGCAGTTACAACGTTAAAGCCTGTACGTATGGAAATAATTGTTTAATTTTTTAGAAATTTCTTGATATCAAGCATAAGAACTCAGAATTAATCAGGAATAAACAGCAAACATTTTCCAATTTTGTGGATAACTTAGTCTATAAATGGAGAGGTTCTTCTGCAATGGATTCAATAAAAGCTAGGGGCGTAAGGTCTCTTTCAATGAATGATAAGCTTGGTAAGGAATCAGTATTGATTAAAAATGAAATAATATCGCATATGCACTAGCAAATAATGCATTTGATAGCTTGAAAAATTTCTGGGTTACTATTTTTGGAAAATTGATCCGTACTGGACTGAATTACACCTGAGCTAACTAGGGTTGTAGGTTATGGAATGCATTGGCCTGAAGAAGTGAATTGTTCAACTGGAATTCATCATGATTCAACTTCTGAAGTTGAAAATGTTTTGTTGAACAGCGATAATGTCAGTACATTACAAAAGGTACTTTTATCGCCCTTTCATCATTTCTATGATTATCACTAGGGTGTATGATTCCATTTTTAATCGCTATTAATATTTATACCACACTGCATCGAGTATTTATTATCATTACAAAACATATGTGTAGGAAGAAGAAGAAATAGAGGACTATTTCATAATTCGAATTCGCAGCTATTTTCGTCTTCGTCCATTTCTACTCGACAAAGTGCTTACTGTTAAGAGTTTTCTTGGGGCTACAGAAAAATATAGCTATATATCAGAAGATGAGGTACTTTTCCGCTCTTTTTTCTTTCTGATCTTTCTATTTCAGTATATTATTAACAATTATAGATTTTGATTTCAATTCAATTTTTTACTCTTTGAAATGGTAGTCATGAGCAGTGACTCTCATTTCTGATTTAAACAGCTTCAAAGTATTTGAAAACTAGTTGTAGTTGAGATTGAGATTTAAAGGGTAGTCTTTCATTCCTGTTCTTATGGAAGTGATCATTTCTTGGGGAAGTTATTGAAAGGAATCAGCATTTAAGGCTTATAAATGTTCGTCGCCTCTGAAAGTGACTGGTTCATCTCTCTTAAGTTCAGATCCTGTGTTACAATGGTTTTCAGAGCCTTATGGAAAGTAAACAAAGAAAACTTTCTAGTAAATCGGATTTAAAAACTGGAAAATCTCGACCTGTTAACTTATCCGGTCAATCCATATCGCTGCCTCGCAGTCCTGATTTATTTTGTAAAGTTAGTGTCGATTTCATTTCATTTTGTTGCAGTTTGAATCCTGATATCTCCTAGCTAGTAAGAGTAGATATTTCATACTGCATTATAATTATATCAGTTCAGATTTACTTTATTTAGTTCAATAAAATTGTTTTCCCTACTATTAATTGTTCAGTCTCGTTATTGTGAGCTGGTTAAGCCTTCATTTATCATGTTTGACTCTAATCAGTCGGTCGCTTCGACAGACTTTCCAGAATATTGATCTAAAAAATGTCGAATAATGTTAGTTGTTTGTAACACTATACTTATCTCATTTAACTGGATTGAAAAGGTTGCTACAAATATTCTGCGGTTGATAGAGAATGTGTATTTTATACAGTGTAAAAAGCTTCTGCAAATTTGTAGGACATATTCGTCTGTGAAGAACTCATTAAGCATAACTGTGATCCATCATCACCTGCAAAATGGAAACATGAGATGAATAACTGCTTATACTGTTCCTGGCCTGAGGAGTATTTTGGCAGCAAAAGTTTGTTTGTTAGACTTCAAATTTTATTTTATAAATTTTGGATCTACAAATGTTTATTTTTTGGTTGTTTCGCCATCACTTATTCAATCTTGTTTAAAATTAAAGAAGTTTCGTTAAACAGTTGAAATTTTATCCCTTTTCATTGTATTGCATAGTAAAATGCCCATAATCTAAATTTACTAAATATGAGAATTTGATATGCGATTAATTTTTTAAAGTTGAAGACCTAATGAATGATTATTGATAACCAATTTATAATCGTTGAGAATGATCATCAGGAAGTAAGATAGGGAATTTTCTTTTGTTTAAGAGCATATAATTTGTTTTGTGATTGCAGATGATTCAGAAGTTGAGGTATCAACTGAAGCAAGAAATGAAATAATATCATTATTTTTGTTACAAGGGTCAAAACATTCAATGAGTTCTAAGATACTATTAAAGTAATTTATTTTGACTTTCATTTTCGATATGATAATTGATTATGAAGTTAATTTTGAAGACAACTAACCTAATTTCTGGCGTAAGAAATAAGAACAATTCATTAAAATTTTCTTCCACCCTTTTTCTGTAGATAAAATGCAAATGTTAATGTGGCAAATGTTATTTCAGAGTAATTATATCAACAAATTCTTGTCTTTTTTTAGTTTACTGATCTGGAAATGTTTTAAATTCTAAAATGCTTAGCTAAAGTAAACTTTTACTTGATCATCGTAAAAAGTAAAAAAACAATATAGCTATTATATTAAATATCAAAAAGCTGACTTTCTGTTTTTCACTTGTTCATTTTCCAGTTTGTTTTAGCTAAGCATTTGCAATTTTTTGAGGAATTACCTATCCAATCGTGAAAATTTCTCGTCGCTGTGTCTTTATTCCGATATTGTGGCTTTATTGGCCCAGCACGATTACAGCACAGAAACAAGGCGCTTAGTTCAAGAACTCTTTGCAGATGCTTTGAAAAATGCAAGTTTTCATCTCCTTAATGCACTTACAACTTAACTCTTTAGGCTCATTTTTAGGTGCAATTCTTCGGCAACTTTCCAGTGCTGACGCATGATTTTTCTTCTTTTCCAAAAGCTTTGTATGGTCTCATTTTAAAGCTATTCTGATTAGACTTACTTTCTCAGAATTCAATATGTTATCATCATAAAATCTGTACAGTCTCTTAACATTATTAATGTTACTCATTTTCAGGTTTGTATTTACAATCCATGATGGCCTTTCAGTTTTCCCACAAGCTGAGTTGCTTAAATCTCTGGACGATAGTAAAATCTAAAAGGCCCACTTTATATTACAAATTATGTATTCCTCGATATAAATTGTAAAAAGAAACTGAGAAGTTGACTCGTCCGTTTTAAAAGAAAAAAAAATCCTCAAGTGACCTCCTTTTTTGATGATTCTGCTTGGTTTTTTTTTTTTTTTTTTTTTTTTTGAATAAATTTTTAAAGCATAAAATTGCTGATAGTTTTTTGACTATATTATTAGCAGAGAAAATGCTATCAAAGAAAATGATTATGAGACTGGAAGAGAAAGCCAGATTAAGTTATGAGCAAAGTTTTCAGAATTTCGGAATGAATTTCAACAAAATTGTACTTCTCAGAGGGTGACATTATGGAAATACTTTCCAAAAAAATTTCCCTCATTCTGAGACCCTTTTTCATTGCATGCTTACAAATATTACTTCTTTTCCTTCGAAATCGACGCCATCAACTTCATAATGAAAAGAATTTGAGAGATACTAGTATGCTCATCTGAACTCATCTCATCTAAAGCTGATCGATTTATTCAAAATAAAACTCATAGTATTTCTTTAATGGTATGGTCCTCTTGAAAAGTATATAAAAACTGTAAATAAGATACCAAAAAAATTCATTCCGATTTAAATATCGTGCTTTCTTCTTGAGGCCACATACGAAAGATTATGACTCTTTTTATAAATAACAATTTCAGAACTTTGCAAAAAATAATAGGACAGTGAAGAGTGAGAAATGAGAATATTGAAAGATCAAGTAATTAAGAGTTGCTTGCGCTTAAAAATAGTTAGGCTTGCTAATTAATGACAGTGACATATAACAAAGCAAAAAATAACATTCCAAGACTGTGGCTTGTATTAAACTGCTTTTCCAATATTTCGAACAATATCGAATGTGTATGGGAAAGAAGGAGATCTATTTAAGGTAAAAAAATGTTTTTCCTCCGCAGGAAAAACATTAAAGATTAAGGAAGAAGAACAGTTAATTAACAGTTTGGGTGTAAAAACTTGGCATAAATCATTTTTTCCATTGAAATGTACTGAAGATGTGAGATGAGAGCTACCACTCTTAGTTGTAAAACTATCATGTAAATGGCGACATTTTGTCTACTCCACTCAACAACATGACTTTTTGTGTTAGAGGCAAAATTACTTCTCCGACTAATATAATCTTCCAATTTATATCAATTTTTTATTCAAATACGATCAAAAAACGAAGGCAAGAAAAATGGAGGAAGCAATGAGCAATTTTTTTGGCAATAAAATATGACTTGCCGTATCAACAACTAAGTAATGACTGGATGAGTGTTTCGATCGGACGACGTCCTTGTAGTACGGATCTATTTTGGTAATTACTGCATCGAAATTTATAATGCCTCCAAAGAGCGGTGCTGGAAAAATGGTTTATTAAGTATATTAGTGCAATTTTTTAGAAAAATTTTCTCTAACAACAATAATTAAGCAGAACGAACGATAAGTTTCTCTGTGTGAGAATGGAATTAGTATTATATTATCCAGATAAATGGACCAGAAAGACATGGATTCTTCTGATTTTAAATTGAATATCGAAATCACCGTCAAGAAAGTCTCCTGTCGTTTTTCTAAACCTCGCAATCGAACACCTACCACTGTAAGTGGAAAACGGTGCCCTTGCATGAATATCGTTGCACTTATCCTTACGATTGCAAATACAAGTTGTCTGATTCACAGAATCTTCACAAAGAAGAGTAGCTCCTACACGTGTAGCCAATAGTTCAGCACGTTGCCGTGAAAACATTAAATCGGTAAGTTGCCAATCAGTTACTGTGAGACAGCCGGCCAAATACTGGTACGTTGGACAGTTCTTACATTGTCCTGAAAAACGCAAAATGAAGCCCAGCAGATTCCTTTCATTTTGGCAGTGAAAATGAGTACTGGAATCCTTTTATTTGTTGAAATATTTAATATTTCTCGTTTCGTTAAATTAACAGTTACTTTGAACTTCATGTATTATTTCATTGTTTTTTGATATAACTTGGTCAACTGATGTTACCAGACAGATGATGCCTTGCCACTTTGAGAAAAAAAACCAAGTTGAGATTTGAAGCCGTTTTTAAAACATTTGATATGAATAATGGAACACCACAAAAGTACTGTGAAAATATTTTCAAGAGTCGATGCTTTTATATTTAAGTTTTCTTCTGAAGATTTGAATTTAGGTCTTTTACTGCTTCTTTACTATCTATTATCTCTTCTTCTGTGACCAAATTTTTTTCAAAAATTTAAGATTTTATATTGTAAATGAACTTCTGTCTTCAGAAGTCTGTAATTTTTTGCAATTTAAAGTCACTGATACTTTGTTAAGGAAGCACTTTTCAAAAATGGAAAAGCACGGAACAATGAATTATGAATTATTATTGTTCAGTCTCCTGTAACTCTGTTGATAAGCGAAATTTTTTTTTCGAATTTATATGATCATTGCAACCGTTTTGTTTTTTTTCTCTTGTTATCCTAGTTTGAAAATGGAATTTATATTTTCCATCGACTAGCGGCGCAGTTATAAATTTTAGCGATCATTTCAATAAGTTCTGAACATACGCATAAAGCAGACGTTGCCTGTACAAGTATGTGAATGTGGCCCACAAGTGGACCGGGAATCTCTGGCTAGAATATGCCATAGTTGAATACACTGTCGACAGGTAACAACTGGAAGTTGTCGATCCAATTCAAAATCATCGCTTAACCCAAGAAGTGATAATGCGTTTTGAATAAATATGCAGTAAGTGATCACAAAGAAAGGTATCAGCATTAACAAATTGATATACCTCTATCACTTTATCATATCCTGTAAAAAAAAAAGAACGCAGCACTTGTCAATTTCTCTTTTCACAAAATTTAAGAAATATTACAATCATTTTTAATTATTAGTTTCGTACTAAAAATCTAAAATTAAAAAACACTAACGAACATTAATTTTAATTCATTCCATTTACCATAAGATTTGATTACTTGATTTATTCATTTGCCTAACAGACAATTTTTTGTCTCTTTCACTAACTGATAATTAATATATTAAATTGTGCATACACTACTTGGAAAATTTCTGAATTGCTTAAATTAATAATTCTCGACCTGTCCTTAAAATGATTCAAAGAAAAAGAAACTTGAACATTTTCCACTCAAAATCTACCAAAGTCTTTCTAGCTATTAAATAGCTAGATAATATGCTCATATAGAAACGTGTTATGTTCTTTTATTTCTCATAGAAATTTAAGATTTTTATTGCTACTCGTTAAATCCGAAGAGAATTTGATAGTGCTGAGAGCAAATTACTTAAATGTTTGCTATACTTAACTTTCCATCTAAACATTTTATTAGTATTGTTAAATTTCTCTTTTTAACTCGGATGAATTTAAAAATACTATAACTGAGAAAAAGGAAATTAGATGAACATAAAAGAGGCTGCAGTTAGCATTGATCTATTAAAAGAAAAGTAATTTAAAACTTGAGAAAGTCTAGTTAATTAAAAAAAAATTAGTTAAATTGAACTATTTCAAGGAAGCTAACTTCGCTTTTGTATGCTCAAAGACAAAGCAATAAATCAACTTTTTTTCAAATGAAGTAATTATTCCCTCTCATTTTTGTCATATGGATTCGCCCAAAACTGCGGGCAAAGTGGGAAATGATAAAAAGGAGGATTAATTAAACTGAATTCAAAATTTTACTTTAAATTGACTACAAAGGATGTGTTTGAAAATCAAATGCGGACTCGGAGGAAGTTATGTTAGAGTTTAGACTGATTAAATTTTGAATCTATTTGCAAAAGCCCTTTTTTTGAGCAAAATGTAGCCAAATCTCCTTATCAGCTAAATTCTATAGTCAAATCTTACCAAATACTGACAAAATAATTAAAAATAAAAAATTTCTAATTCATCCAGTACACAAAGTATTTCAATCAGCTCCACTCTCTCTTTGTTTAGACAATGAATCCATAACAGCTTTATACCTTAAATTATTGAAGTTCAGGTGTGAATAATTATGCAAGAATAAGGGAAACAACACGTAAGGGGGTAAATTAAAGATAGGTGAATAGTAGTCAGCCCACTAACTGTCTTTAGTTCTGGGACCGATTTTGTGTCCTAATCAACTTCATAGCGAATAATTTTCTTGAATATGAGGATTAACCAATAAATAATTAATCTTGTCGTGAATAAAAAGTGTATGAAATAGACTAATCTTCAATTTCATAATTCTACATGATGACTCTTCTTCAGATCTCACCTCTGCAAAATCAACTATAGACTTAAAAGAGATGCGAGATTGCCAAAAAATAATTTAAGATTCGAGGATCTTATTTAAGTTATGAATTTGACAGCATGCCATTTGAATTCGTGCCGATTTCGAGTTTATTCATCTGTAAAATACAACTTAAGTGGTTATTGATCAAAGATTTTTGACAGGAGAAAGCAGAGAATGTATGAACTATTAATATGTGATTTCTGCCAGGGAGTAAGTTCCTAAATTTTCATTGATATCGAAACCTGTAGTTGGAAAGGAAACTTCCCGGTTCCGATTTTAGTATTTTTTCAGTTCCTCAGACGGTATCCCCAGGGGCCACTGGACGTATTAACTTCGCTGGCATTGTCATTCAAAAAAAATCTCTTGAAATGGGAACTTCAGAAAAATTAAAAAGTTCATTGAAAAGCAAAATTTAAATTCATAAAAATAGACGTTAGGGTGATTTCTCTAGTTAGATAACGTAACACTAAGTCCAATGAAATCTATTACCAGCGTACTGCAAACTAAGAACATAAACCTAGGAAGACAAAGGAAGTTTGAAATTAATAGTTAACAGCGCCCTCAAGATTTCACGTTGCGCTTAGATTTAGTGCTTTGTGTATTTAATGTTGCAATCGTATAAATGTAATTGAAATAAACAATTACATTCATCTCTGATGCAGCTACACTTCTGCTTAGCAACCCGGAATATTATAGAAGCCTCAAACTGAATGAAATTTTAATAATAGAAGTATAAATTTTTGATTCTCAAGATTACTTGCTGGAATCAAATAAATTAGTAATGAATTCAGCAGAGCATTGTATTGTTCGTGTATCAAGAGAGAATTAACGTAAATCAGTAAGCTATAACACTGATTATAAATAAATAGATATAAGAAGCGAACAAATAAATAAAGAGAAATAAATGAATAATAAATAAATAAACAAAAAATGGAAAATAAATAAATATTAAACAAATAATGAATAAAATAAAATAAACAGACAAAAATGTAGTTATATATGAGTAATAAATGAAAGTTATGTGAAAAATGCTGCATATAAAAATTCTATTAAGTGTAATTGTTTGGAAATTAGATGAATTCTTCAAATGTTCACATAGTATGTATGATTGAAAGACTAGAAAAGCATATGTACTGGACAACAATAGATGCTTGACCGTATGAACTGAGCTAGAATAACTTCATAGTAAACGTTTATAATTAGTCTGTTGATTTCGAAGAACATAGCTGAAATTAAACTGATCAGATAGACAAACAACCAAATGTAGTCATGGAAGAGGGCCTGGCATAACGAGCCAATTCCATAGCCATTTGGACATATTTATGGGATTTCTTAAGTATGAGACTAAGCATAGCAAGCAACATATCACAGAATCAGCAAGGGTTTCTACTGCTGCCACTTACTTCAGTGGCATTTCGGATTCATAATGGAACATAAATTATCCAAAACGCCCGCATCCACAATTTTTCGAGAACACGTGACTGCAAGGAATCTTTAAAGCGTAAACGCTGATCAGCAGAAATCTGTATTCGTTAAAATTTATTATTTATTCAAGCGAAATATTGAAAATGCTTGGCTAATTAAGGAAATGTGGCTAGTACTGAAGGAAAATGCTTCAAGTAAATGAATGATCAAAATTCACTGTAGTACACTGTTACTTTTGGTGGCGACAGTTTCACGATTGCTAGGCTGAAAAAATGGAATGACGGAATTAAAAATATTTGTGAAGAGAGGAACTTGAGGTATGCATTTGAGGAAAAGATCAAACTAACCAAAATACTTGGGTACAACTTATTCTTTCTGTCATTAGATGGCAGTCAACAACTGTGCATCGATGATATCCAATTTCTGTGCCGTGCTGAGAAATTTATGGATGAATAATTATAATTTATAACTCAACTAATGCAGTACCAATCCTTCAGTCTTTTTCCTTTAATTAAATATATATATATAATTAGGAAATTTGTGAACAGTTAATAATCATAGTCACAAAAAATGACTTTTTGATGTCCTCCGCAAAAGTCAAGCAGTGGACAATAAAAATAAACAGAAACTACTGGTTATGAGCTGGTCCTATATATGAAATATTAGTACAGTAAATGGATGAAAAAGGAAGGAAGTGGAAGTTTAGATTTTCAAAATATGAAATAAGAAAAAAACTCGTGACTACATCTCGGATTTCGCGGGGTTGAGAGAAAAAGAACAGAATTCAATAAAAACAGCACTAAGAGGCTATAAAAACCGATTTTAATATTTTATTTTTGCCTTTCAAGAAAAATAGTTATTTCGGTGGCACGGGCACAGTACTGAAAAAACTGTAAAATGTTGGAAGGGAGCTTTATAAATATGACATTAACATACTGAAAGCTAATACAAAATCCTTAACCGAGCAAAACATAGCATATGTTGATTGGTAATTAGGAATAACGTTATTGATAATTAATTAAAAGAAGAACTCATGAAAGAAAACTTATGTGAAGCACTGGAGAAAATGAAGCACTATTTGGCTTTGACTGCTTCTTTTCATTATGGCTCAGCTTGGAAACAAAAATACTTGAAATATGAGTTTCATTGATCATTACGGTCGAAACTGCCAGAGTAGCACTTTGTTTAAAATCTGATAAGCTGAAGTTATTGAGAAAGTGCTAAAGGCTTATATAAGACGGAAGCTTTGGTCTAAAACAAAAAATCAGATTCTCAGATGATTGGTATAATTAGCTTACTCCTTTCATTATTTTAATCAGGAAGAAATCATTTCCACACGCAAACTTTTTTTTAGCCATAGATTTCTGAAGAATTTTAATTATAATTTTTTTTCCATACTAGCCACATTATTACAATAATTTCATTTGATTAGATCAGCTAGCTTCATTGATCTTTATTAGGAAGTGAATTAAGAGTCTATCGTAGCATTAGAATTATCACTGCCACGGTTTTTTAATGAATGTATCAAAGAATCAGTGCATTTAAGGGTGCATAAAGAGAAAAATAAAGCTCGATCAAACTGAGAAAGAGCTAAGAGTTTGGACTGGTAAATAAATGATCTTAAAGTTCATGAAATCGCGCCTGAACCGATATCTAGCGGTTAATAGTAGTATTCGACAATTGGAATGAGGATAATAAAATTTGCATCCAAGTTGAAGGTGGTTGGTTCAAATAGGTTTCATTCAATAATGTTATTAAGAAATAAAACGATGCAAGTTATAATATTTAGCTCTAAATATTAGTATATTCTGTTGGTGTTTTACTTCCATTCTAAAACACAGACTTAGTTTTCACCAACAGATAGAAGTCAAGATGTGCATCTATTAACATGATATTAATGTCGTATGCTTGCTTCTACACAGAAATCACAACTTGCTCGAATTGAATGAAAGGATTGAAGTTATTATATAATAGAAAAGGGAAACAAACCACTTCTCGTTTTTAAAATTTTTGTAAAAGTGCAGAAATTAGAAACTAAAATTTAGAATGCATCAAGTTTTTTGTTAAGCACAGTGACGGTGAAAAATGGTCCCTTTAAGAAACTGAAAAAATAGTAAAACTCTACGATATCTTTTCAAAAGAATGTAAAAGATTTTATTAAAAAACTTATTTTCAAGAGATAACTAATTTGTGAAGATAATAAGTTAGTTTTTCATTCTTGAATCAGAAACAACGACAAAAGCGTATGAAATGAAAAAAATGTATTGATCTGGAAAACTTCTTGGCCAATCAAGAGAAGCGAGGTATTAACATCTAGAATTATTCAAATAATTTGTTGCAGCGACAAAGGTGCAAAATGTCTTACGTTGTAATTGGAGTGACTGATGAGTTTAAAAGTGATCATGTAACCGTTCTTTCATTTTGAACGGAATAACTTCGATCTTGGGGAATGAACGCAGTGGAAGACAGAGAAAATAAACATGATGAAATAAGATTCTAAGTCTCGTACTCAAAAGTGATCGCATTCTGACCATTCCTTCTTGAAAAGAGAAAATGTTTGAGATTTCAGTGAGCAAGACAGACTGATAGTTATAATTACAAGTATAACCATTAAATGGTAGGTAGAATTCGAAGTATGAGAGTAGACAAACGAGTCGGACTTTGGTTAACTGTGATAAATGCCTCTCCTTCGCAGTCATCTTGACCATGTTAGCTTTCCATACAGTATTTAACTAAGAGCTAACAGCATTAAAAGGCTTGATTACAGAAGGTAAGCTAATCCATGCTTGATGGTAATCCGAACTTTTATTTCGCAATATAATACCGTGCATTATCACTAAATTATCAATGTGATAACTTCAACTTTGAACTACTAACATTACGAATTAAAAATACAAGACCTTATTGTGATTAATGTTAGATATATCATCATATTACAACTGTTGCATTATGCCAGAGGCTTCATATCTCATAGAAACAGCTTCACATCATTTCGGTGAAGTTTCAAGAACTTTTCCTGAAAATTACCTTTTGAATGAACTTGCAGCACTTCAAGAACTTCAATCATTGTAACATTATGAAAAGAAATACCAGTTGCAATGTTACTCATTTTTTGAATCAGAGTAAAAGAAGTCTTAGGGAACTAAAAGAAGATAAAGCATTTTTCAGGTGTTTCGATTTAAAAAAAAAAAAAACAATGGTTGAAATATATATTCAGTAAGTATAAAATCCTTCAAAATATGTAGGAAATAAACTTTCTCGACGGTAAAAAAAATCAAATAAATGAAATTGTTGAGGTAGGAGCACGGAATGGCGAAGCACGAACACTGCTATATCTTGAAATGTAATAGCATGTGATGCAAATGATGTGATCCATTCTGAACTTATTCATATGCGATAGTTCTAGTGGATCGATTACAAAATGACAAATCATTCCTTCGATCGTCAATTGAATTATGCTTCCTTTTTCAAATCAGATTTTAGTATGAATGTACATAGATTACAGATGTGTCATTTTATTTTACATTTCTTTGATAAGCATCAAATAAACACTGGTGATATTGGTATTCCATATTTCAATCACTTAATTCCATCCATCAAGTAGCGGTAACTGATCAACTCACCTGTGATTTCATCCAATTTTGATGGCTAATCCTTTCACAAATGGTAAGCCGTGCTAAATACCTGGAAATAATAATGTGTAATGTAATATTCATATGAAATTCATTCCTGAAGATACCTTTCAAATTTTTACAACTGTTATGTATTTGTGCAAGCGAACAAACGGACAACAATGTATAAACTGCCACAGTTGTTATTCGAGTGCTTGCCACGATTGTTACCCAGGTGATTATCACGAAAGTTACCTAAGTGAGTTATTCGGGTGAAACTCACTCTCACAGTTCAAACAAGAATCCAGGAATAGTACTCGAACTAATCAATCTTGCCTCATGAATAAAGCCTCACTAATAATAATCGATTAATCCTTTCTCCTTAGACCGTTATGTATTCTTAAGAGATGCCAGGTGAGAATGTGAACTGAGAGTTGAGAGGACCGCGTTAAATATGTCGAGATTCGGTAATTGGTCTGCTACTTCGCTTCTCACCTTTTCTTTTGCCTGAATTTTCGATTTATGAATAGATTGTTCTGGAATATACTTTATAAATTAGTTCTCAGACATTTCGTTTAATGCTTATATAGAATAAAAAGGAATACAACGTGAGGATTAGGTATTTCACATTCCTCTATCAAATCTTGCGGAAATATAGTTTATTTAACTAGTCATTATCATAAAGTCACGTCAAAGTACCTATTAGGTGGGATGAGTTCTCTTTGCCTTTTTCTGAGGCTGTTAAAGTTATTACCTCATTGTTCCAAGCGCTGTTTCATGCGTGAAAGTTCCTCACGTAAGAGTCTTTCAGATTCTCTTATTCGCTGTAAAATAACGCCACGCAGTACGAAAGCTATTGGTCACTGGTTTCAAGTATAATGTCTACTTTAGAGGTATAGCTGTTCTCATTTGTACTCTGGTAGAAGGTTTTTTGTAGCATTAAGAAGAATATATAGTAGTGAGCGTGAAACAATGAAGTATTAGTTGATAAGTGCACTGGATGAACTGCTAAAAACTTCGATCCCAGAAATCGTATTCTCTTGAAGGCGTACTTGCACTATTATATAAATGAATTGATATTTATTTATCAACTTCAACTTGCAGTTTGATATACGAGAAGATGAAGAACAGCTAATAAAATTGCAAGATATCATTGATTTACTCGTTGCTGCTGGCTATTTTCGAGCGCGTATCAAAACAGTTCCTCATTTTGATAAGGTCTGTAGAATTTGGTGCTAGATAAGGTTATCGGAAAATTTGACAAAATAAGCTTTCATTGAACATAATAAGATATTTATAATCACTTCTGAAGTGTTTAAAGTCATCTTATTTGTAAGAGGACCAACTATTTACTTTTTCTTCCAGATAAATATTTCTGAAAGCTTTCTGATTTAAGAAAATTTCCAACAATTTAGATAAAGAAGAATTAAATATTAAAGTGACAGCTGTTATAAATTTACAAATAGACGAGTTATTGATTAAAATAAGGATGACAAGAATCAAAATTCCAGGTAGTCGGTGGAATAGTATGGTGCATAACGTTATGCAACCATACAGTTGATGTTGATTTGTTCTACTCCGAAAATGCTACCATTGGTCAGAAAATGTTAGTATATTGAAATTACTTATTGCATAAAAAAGATTTTCGTACTGATTCAGAAGAATGAACAATTCATTATGAATATATATCAGAACAGAATTGTTATATTCTCTTTATAACCTACGCTTTTTACAGAGCATTAACTGAAAAAGTGGTGGAAGTGTTGCCCCAACTGAAATGTCCCTACACAGTTGAACCACATCAAATTCAAGGCCTTGATTGCATCCATATTTTTCCCGTTGTTCAAGTAGGTCGCTTATTCTTTACAGCTGCAGTTATGATTACGTGAATTTATAGGAATCAGTAAATTCGTGCAACCATGATTGGAAAAATCATCCAGAATTTGATAAAATGTCTGGAGTTATTCAATAAAGGATTAAAATTTGATATTACGGTAACGAAATATGGTGTCTTTCTCTTTCCTATGAGATTAATTATGCTTATATCTAGTGGCTTGTTAGAGAAGCTGTTCATGCGAAGGAGAAATATAGTGATAGTGTACGGAACCATGCTGTATATCAGTTTGCTCAGCGATTTTCATTTACAAAGGTTTGTTGAACTTCTATTTGTATTAAGGAATTGATTTTAAATGAGTTATTTGCTTTTTTTTTTTGTTTATTATTATACTTTGTTCGCAGGATAAATACATGGAAAAACAAAGAAGTACTTTTTTAAACAATTGCCTAATCGTCAGAACTAAATGTCCACCTCAACGTATCTATAAACTAGCAGACGAAGTCGAACAATCTGATTTGGGAACTTCTGTTCATTGTACTTTATTGGAATATGGCTGGTTCGTTGAATCAATTTGAAACTGGAAAACGAATATATTGATAAAACATGAATTCTATTAACATCTTCACAACGTTAACATAAATATCGAAAATTTTAATCAGTGAACTAATGCAGGCGAAGTGTCTCCAGTGTATCTGTTCAGGAAGATGCCGAACAATTCGAAAGCGACAGAGTAGATGAGAATGTGGTAAAATTTTAAACATTCACTCAATCACTGTCATATTGAGAGTATAACGGATCAAGTTTAAAGGAAGTGTTAAAAATCTCGAATTATTTCTAAAAATAAATGTTTACTGAAGCTCGAGATTTGAGAGTTTATCTGTCTTATCATACAGCAAAAAAAGATGGTTTAATCAGGGCACAGAAAGTTTATGATGTTGCAGGGAACCGATAAACTTCCTAAACAAATGTCAGAGGTGGAAATTCAACCAGCAAATTATCGTCTCTCGTCAAAAAAACTGGCTAAAATTATTGATACATCGGAATTTGACACTGATGAGCTGAAAAATGAGGCACCTGCTTTTAGTATTCTTATAATCTTATCTTTTTTCTTGTGGATTCTTATTTGCTTTAAATTTTTTGGATAGCTTAAGGTTTTTCATTTTTTGTCGCAGCTTCATTATCTCATCATTCCATTTCATTCTTGCATTAGGTTTCTTTTAATGCTGCTTCATGAGCATGTCTTCAAGCTTATTCTTATTTCTAGGCGAGTACTGTCGAGCAACATCAACAATTTACTACCAGTAGCATATCGGAAGCAGAAAATGAACTTATGAAAGTTAGTTTTCTACTACCTTCCATTAGTAAAGTTGGTTAATCAAAAAGATCCGTAGCTTTTATAATATTGATTCGATACCTTTTTAGCTCAAAGAGGAAGAAAAACTTTTGGATGATTCTCTAAAAAATCTTCAACAAAGGAAGGAAACTCAATTACAGGAAATTAATGAAAGTGAACGAAGAATTGCAGAATATGATCAGCTGATTAATAACAGTGATATAGAGTAAGGCAGAAATATTTTTTGAATTAATTGTATTTATTAGTCGTATTTTTCAATGTTTTTTTTTTTTTGTTTCGTTTCTATTTTATTCTTGAGTTACTCTGGATTCTTCTAGGACTGTCGAAAGATTGAAACACCTGCTACTTGAGCATGATGAGATTTATAAAAGAGAAATGGATTTCAAGGCAAACTGCAGAAATGAGTTACGGAAACTGGATGGCGAGCTTGAACAACTGAAATCATTTGGTCCTAAAGAGGGAAAAGTAAGTTTTTTCGCTGGTCTGGAAAATACTGACTTGAAGAGAAACCTGAAATCGGAGCATTCCTTACTTATTCTGTTTTTTAAAATTATAAGAAACCCACATAGCTCTTTTGAAGGTTGCTGACGGTCCAATAAAGGGTATAAGTATGGAAGCGCAACAACATTTATCAAATATACGGTTGGAATTAGCGGATTTAAATCGGCAGATTGCAGCGCAACAACGTATTTTTGATAGTGTTCCATCGCAAATCGAAATCAGTCAATATCAGAGAAGAATTATCGAACTTTATAATCAGAGTTTGTAATCTGAACAAAATCATTTTAAAGAAATACACTTTTCTATGAGTCATCCGTCAATTGTCGCTTTTCATCTATCACTGCTATGCACATTAAATTTTTACAATGCAAATCTGACATTTTTTTTTTGAATTAATAAGATGCATTTTTAAAATTGCAGTGGCAAGTAAACATCGAGAAACGAAGCAGTTTTACATCTTGCATAATACTTTGGTCGATATCAAAACATTCATGAAAAAGGAAGTTGATATGCTGAATAATATTGATGATATCCAAGAATTGTAATTTTTCGAAATGGTTATTCAATACTCATTCGTAGATTTCATATAACATGAAATTCAAAATTATCTTGTAAATGCATTTCCAATTCTTGTTTGTAGGACATCAAAACAAAACTACAAGGAGTCATTTGTGGAGAATTTACAGAAAATATTACAGGGTGTTGATGCATCCCTTGATAAGGTTTGTTATTTTATTATTACTGCATGTTAAATTTGTGCTGAATTATGTCTTGAAAGTCTCACAACCAAAAATGATACTTCAGTAGGAAAATTTCTGTAAAATGGTGCCGAAATCTCGTATTTTAAAGTAAATAAATTGGTGTTGAGGCTACTTGTTTCCAATTTTTTTTGTTTTCGTTCGCCTATATCAAATATCTTCTAGGTATCAACCAGACAAAAAGAATTGCAAATAAGAAGGGATAAACTATATGATGAATATCAGTATTTATTGGAAAAAGAACGACTATATTACAAAACAGTTGATGATTTCAAAAACGTTAGTTTTCTTTACAATTCTATCAGTTCGTATTTGTTCAAAACAAAAAATAATAATTGAATTGTAAGGGATTTGACTGTTATACGTAAAGGCGTCTTATACTGTGAAAGTTTTTGGAATTTTCCCCATCCTTATTTGTCCTTTCAACTGTCTTGTTTTCTCAATGCGGGAATATCGTCTTTTTAGTTAGCTTTCACTTTTTGTAATTGTGGAATTTTAGGTTAAATAAGTAAGCTAGCCAAATTCGCTCAACTCCGCGGTCCTCATTACTAGACTCTTCCCTCTTTTTTTTTCAGGCTTGCCATGAAAATGAGGAACTAAAGCGCAAAATAAAAGGTGAACATCATACATAAATCCTATCATAGCCGTCTTGAGATGGAAAAATGTTCGAAATCCGATGTTTATTTAATCAAAAAATGTGAAATTTAAATTCACATGGATTTGGGAATTGAACAGTTTTATAGATTAACTTTATCCGGATCTATAGACATTTTATATAGTTTTTATACCACTGTTATCATTACGGTTAATAAATTATTCAAGTTTCTAGAAATGTTTTATACCTTTTGAAATCTCAGTCAAGTTCTGGAATGTTCAGTTTTGTTTCCTTATGGTTTTGTTCAAGTGAATTGTCTTTGTTGTTTAGTACTATAAATTAGAGAACAGAATAATCAGTTATTAAAGCTTTGGATTTCTGGAAGGTAGTTTTTAAAAAATTGATAAAATAATGCCTTGCAACTCATATTTGAAATATTTTGAAGGAGTTGTCAAGTTATAGTTCTGAGAAGGTCTCGGTGGTTAGAAATTGTGGTTCTATCCATTTTCTACTTTTAGAGTTAATTCAATTGTCTAATATTTTAATCTCTGGCAGTTTTTTGTTCATTGTGTTTTTAATGCATGGTTATACGAGCGTTGTACGGTTTATTATACGAGCGCCGAAATCAGTAAAGTATGTGTTATTGATTTGTAAACTAACAGTTTTCTTCTCCGTTTACTAGTTTCCGGAAGATGTCGGTTACGCAGATAAAATCAACAGCTGTGGAGGCAGTTACAGAATTCAGTGATAATTTCAAGGATTTTGGTGAAAATATGCCCTGTACAATAGGTATTGATGAAGCTGGACGTGGACCAGTTCTTGGACCTTTGGTCTACGCTTGTGCCGTTACGATGGTAAATAACAAAAACATGTTGACTGGGATGGGTTTGTTTTCTCCATGTTTTGTCAAAATCACTTTAGTGTGCAAATTTTTTATTTTTTACAGAATCAGTTAATTTATTAGCTTTCAAGCGTAGCACTGCATGTAATAAAATATAATTCATTCGAACTTGTTTTGCAAAAATTTGTTATACTTATGGATTTTGGTCGAAGGGTTTCTCTTATGACAAAGAATTTTGCCTTTAATTTTCCTTTGCATTTAGTAAAACGTTTTTTAAACTCATTTTACTTATAGGTGTTGAAGATTCGAAGGTTCTGACGGAAGCAAAACGTGAAGAGATTTTTAAAGAAATGGAAGGAGACGGCACATCAGGGGTTACATTTATGTTTCATTTTATATTCTAGAATTATTTTCTGTTTTTCATTTTCTTCTTTCTGAGCTTAGTTAAGCAATTTTTTTCTTTTTTTTTTGAAGGATAAAAAACTATTTCATTAGAAAAATGA
Organism: Setaria equina; assembly: GCA_003012265.1. Lineage (NCBI taxonomy): Eukaryota > Metazoa > Nematoda > Chromadorea > Rhabditida > Setariidae > Setaria > Setaria equina. Next base: position 64,575 of record PQVD01000011.1, read on the forward strand.
AGTAATAATTTAAAAAAAAAAACATTCAATATTTCGCAAATTAGATTGCTAATGAGTTTGCTTAATATTAATAAAATTAATATTAATAAAATCAATATTCCTAAATTAAAGCGAACAGTTGTCTTTATTTTGATCGATATATTTCTTTTCAAATCGAAGTACTATTACGTTCCAATACTTCAGATAGTTGGATACGCCTGTCAGATTGTGTCAGCTCGAATGATCAGCGGTGTCATGTTGCGTCGAAAGAAATATTCATTGAATAAATTATCACATGACTGTGCTGTGAAATTGTTGCAATCAGCCCTCGATCATAATATAAATGTTGTGGAGGTTAACTTTGATAACAGTGAATATCATGATACTGCTGTTGCTACCATGCAGAGAAATATGCAGCGCGGCCTTTTGGCTGTCTAAAATATAAGCGAAGTGAAAAATGGCTATATAAAATATTTCTAGAAACATATTTAACCAAACAAATAATGTATTTCTTGATAATTGTAGGATTGGGCATTTTTTTAGGTTTACGTAGACACTGTTGGGCCGAAAGGTCCATACCAAATTATGTTGCAGAAGAAATTCCCAGGTCTTCGAATTATTGTCGCAGAAAAAGCAGATTCGAAATTTCCAGTTGTCAGTGCTGCTTCAATTGTTGCAAAAGTAATCTTTTAAATCTCACAAAAGCTTTAAAGTTTACTTATTATGCTGTTGATAATTATTTTAGTGGGCATTCATTTCACTTTAATGATTTGCTTAAGTTGATCGCTCTACTACCTACAAAATATATTTTAACTTGTCACTTTAATTTATACTAATCTTCTTGATTTTATTTTGCTAGTGCTGAGAGAGAGGCCCTCTAACTTTTCTCCCGATCATTTTCCCTACGATTTTCGGCGTCTTTATGACGTATAATGTATTTTAGGTCAAACGTGACAGAGCTTTAAGAAATTGGATGTTTCCGGAGGGCGTTATCAATGTACCACCTGATGGTTATGGGAGCGGTTATCCTGGAGGTATAATTTTGTTTCAGGTATAATTTTATGTCACAATCTTTAAATAATAGCTTCTTGAATAATTTTCATTTAGATCCAAATACAAAGAGCTTTTTGCTGAGCGCAATGGACCAAGTGTTCGGTTATCCAAATTTGGTACGATTCAGCTGGAAGACAGCGGAAGTTCTGTTGAATAAAGGGACCGTGAAATGTAAATGGTAAATACCGCTTAAACTTTTTATAAGCGCACTTTTACTTTTTTTATTTCGAGAATATTTTTTACAAAAAAATTTTTATGGTTTTTAGGAATATTATTTTGTGAAATATTTTTATGGGAATTTCAGCAAAAAAATTTCTGGATGGCAAAAATTGTGTGACGTGATAGTTTCATCTGGGGTTTTTCCGTAGGATTCACTTTTATGAGTGGTTGGAATTAAATGGATTTATAAGGTACTGAATTGGTTTAAACTTCAGGAGTAAACCAGAAACGTCCGACAGAACTATAACTTCGTTCTTTAAACCATATTGCGATGCAAGGAATTACGGTTCATTGAAAACTCAATTTTTTACTGACCGTTGTCTTTCAAATATTTCAAATTGCTCACATTTTTAGCTGTAAAATTTTATAATCCTATGAACACTTGTCCCTCATGGTTTCTTATTTCTATTTTTACTGCAAATCCTCAAAATTTCAGATTTTGTTCATCAGGATATTTTATTCCTTATTTACTTTTCAAAGATCCTCATTTTTGAATGTTGTTTTACTCCTAACAGTTCCTTTATTTCACTTCGAAAACATTATCGGAAATTCGGTGTGCATTTTGGTACTTTTGTCAATGTTTTGTTTATTTATTTTCATATTCAATTCTCTGTTTTTTGCTTGCTTATCACTCACTTCAATGTTACTGCTATTGATGTTGTGAATGCCAGCTATTAATCTTAACATTTTTACTATCTATAACACCAAAGACCGTTTTTTTATATAATTTATGTTGATTGTAACAGCTACTTTTATTTTAGCAGCATTTATTGATTACTAGATTTGAAGGCAAGTACTCGAAAATAATTCCGTATCAAAATCTGGTCATGTTAAGAGAGGCGATATGGGATATTTATCAGAATATTTACCGTTTAATAACAAAAGAAGTTCAGTTTTTTTCAGCTTTTTTACTTCCAGTAAAATATCCATATTTCTGTTCATATAGGTTCTTTAATTCTGGAAGCTATCCATGCTCAAACTTCCTTTTTTTAGTCATATTCTTTGTATTTATATGCTTGCTATCCATCATAAAAATGCGAAGTTTCTACTTAGAATTTCAGCAAAGCTTACCTGTTGTAATACTGCGGAAAGTAGAAAATAAGTTTCGATATTATATTTTCCACCAGGTTTATATCCCTTGTTACGACAAAATGTGATTATTTATCTAACAAAAAGGCAAGAGGAATTGCCAGTAAAAAAAAGTTTTGATTACAGTTGTGAGAAAATTGGGAGCTTATACTGTCCAGTAGTCCGATTTTTGTGACTAGTGAGGAATTGCACTGAAATATTAAAGTCGAAAACAATGAAGTAGTTAACGACTACTTAGTTTGTGATAGAAAATCGGTGGAGTACAGGGCAGACTTATATAGTTGAGCTGTTCGGTTTTCGTACATCTGACAGAAAACTGAGTTTGATTAATTTTAGTGAGGAATGGCATTGAAATGGTAATTTTCTTGTACCAATATGCTCAAAATTTGAAGTATAAACTCACAGTGATGTTTCATTCCGTAACAATTGCTGATTTTCAGCACTCTGTATAATTTCTGCGGAAAGGTCTCTTTGTGTATGTAATGTACAAGTGACATTTCCCTAACAATCAGTCAGCCGTTTTATGCCTTACGCTTTATTTTACTGTTGTTTCTATTTGTTAAATTGCTTTTTAAATGGAATTGATTGACATGACATCACTTTAAAGGCCTGTTGCTCTTTCCTTTTCGTGCGTTCTAATTTTTACAAATTTGAATCCTCTTCTTTAGCTAAGTTGCTTTTAAGTTCATTTAGACTGCGAGTTTTACAGACACATTTTGTAGAGGTAAGACCAAATTAATGAAGATAATAGAAGTAGAGCATAAGTACTATTATCATAGCAAAGTATGAAGATTCTGTATAAAAGTGGCATCACAGAATATATTCCATGCAAAGCTGACAATCATTTGTCAAAAATCAAACTATTTTCCATCAGTTACAGGCTTGGCAGGAAGTTGAAGTATGTTCAATCTATCATTAACAAATGTGGCCACAACCATCTTCGTGATGTATATCGGTCATTCGATGCACTCAATTTATACATTATTTCATCCACCGCTGTGCAAGCAAAACCAAGATGACAAGGAATGTTTAATTGTTAGTTCTTCCGTGGTTTTAGTGGGAAAATTTTCTTGTTGCAGCTTTTGAACACAATCCATTTAAAGACCGTTGTATTTAACATGATTGGCACCAATTGATGCAACTGATGTCAGTTACCACATGCATTCGTTTCTCCGAGAAAAACTGAGTCTATTGAACAAGGCACTCAGATCTTTTCATTCTTTAAGCCTCAACGAAAACGTCATACAAAGGAGAATTTTACTCGTCAAAATGGCTAGGTCATTTTATGTGTCACTTCATTGTTGACTTATTTCCCCCTATAAATTCTCTAGTTGATAACATTTTTTTCGAATTGGCTGGAAAGAGAAATTTCCAACAAAAGTATGTCCTGTTCTTTCTTATTTCGTTTTAGCCGATGATTCAAAGGGAGGGAGCGAATACTGAATGGCCACCACTGCAATTTCGTATTTATGCTTCAGTGAATTCTCGTGCTAAGGAGAATTATGGGAAAATCGTTCATCAAATAGCATTTCTGGATATCGATGAAGTTATGGAGATGGAAGTAATATTTGGTATTTAGGACATTAATTAAAGTTCTTCTGTGCTTCAAAAATTTCAGATTAATTGGTAAAAAGTAAGAAATCAACCACTACCTGACTCAATTGTGTTTTGATGTAAAACATGCTTATGTGTAACTCATGTAAAAGACTTGTCTTAGACAAAAATTTTATGGCTGTCAAGAGCAGTATCCACTTATTCAGCATTTTGTGTTTCCCCACTAACACAAGTATCTCGTTAAAATGCTTTTCTTATCCTACGTAGTGTATCCGCATACCTAATCCATTAAATTTTTCATCAGGTACATGTGGATCTCCCAGAACACACGCGTAACAACGGTTCACTGTATCTGCACTGTTTTTTACTACCTGCGGAACATAAACATCCGGATCCTTATCAGGTATGTAACAAAAATGGTGTCTCTGGAGGTAATTGGGCGTTTCTACTGTATTTTAAGCGTAGGAAATACAGTTTAACGAAATTGTGCTTATCTGGCTAAATTAAACGAATTTATCAATTCAATGAATATTAATCAGTTAATTGGAATATAAAACTATAACAAAATTTAATATGAGAAATTGTTGCCTAATTTCAACTAGATTCTGGTTTGACAAATGAAAATCGCTTTATAGGCATCGTGGCAAATAATACAAACGGTTCCTATAACAACATATCAGATTCCTCAAGCAGAGACATTCCGATTGATTACGGAAGCTGAAGAGAAGCAAAGGAGACAGAAAGAAGCTAGTAGATCTATAGATAAGGTTTCATTTGATTTCTTCTTAATTTCATGTAATCCTGTATCTAATCTTTTGACTCAAGCTTCATAAATAATCTTATGAATAACTTTCCATAAATTTTTCTCATGAAATTGAAATGATTTCTTAAAAATATTGAAATTCTGTATTATAAAATTGTTTGCCAGAATATCCAATGATTTCATTCGTTTATTAGTGCTGACAGAATCTTGAATGGAAGGATGTTAAGAGGGTCCAAATTCTATTATTTTTAGCTGCGTAAAGAAGGAACACCAGTCACACATTTTCGCACTAAATTACCATTGACAATTGTCGCTGAATCGCCTAAATTTGATTTATACTCCCTTCCAGGTGAAATCTATCAGCACATGCAATTCTTCCACAAAGGTATTGCGTTAGTTAATTTTTATCCATGAATGAACTTTTTATCTTCATTTTCACCGTATTGATACTGATGATGAGAGTTAAACATTAGAAGTGATGCCATTACTGGGATGTTCTTCTCACAAATAGCTGGCATTTGAAAAGTTTTCATCTTTTTATTTCCAGAAGTCAAAGCGAAATCAGCAATATTTTAGTAGCATTATCTTTATCTTATAATTTTTCAATAATTTATGGTTTAGAAGGACAAACGTATTATTGGCCAATATTTTATATCGATGAGTTGAGCATTCTTACAAAAGATCTAGTGCAAGTAAGTTTTTCTTTGTTTTTGTGGCCAATTTCTTTGTTTAGTGTGAGGAAAACGTCTTTTCTCTAATTGAGGCAAGTTTTCTTTCAATAAAAAGCTTGTCACGAAATGACATGATTTTTGCGAAATAGATAGAACCGGAACAAAAAAGCGTTGTAATGAAGATCCAGTATCGACCGATATCCATTGGTAAGTTGCGTTTGCTGATTACTGCTCAAGCGTCACTTATTCAGTTGAAACGAATGGGTTTTAGCGATAAAGATGTCGACGAGGTTAGCCTCTCTTTATAAATTTTTTCACGAAAAATTTAGTTTCTAATTTTCATGTTGCATCATTATTTCTTCATGAGTTTCGTAATTTTTATTCCAATTATTTCAAAGTCTATAGGTCAAGGGAATATTTGTGGACACGAATTTCTACTTCTTGACTGTGACAATATTTGTTGCTGCTTTGCATATGTTATTTGATGTTCTTGCATTCAAAAATGATATAACATTTTGGCGAAATCGTAGAAGTATGGCCGGTCTGTCAGCGAGGTGAAGAGTATTGCTTTTTTAAAAAATTTCTTTTAAATGGAAAAGTGGGATGTAAATCCTTTAAAATTTTGGTCAAAACAAAACGCAGTCAGAAGTCTCATCTTTTTAAAATCATGTTTTATTCATTTTCAGAACTGTGTTATGGCGTTCATTCAGTCAGTCAGTGATATTTTTATATCTGCTTGACGAAGAGACAAGTCTTCTGGTGACAATTCCAGCTGCTTTTGGCTGCATTGTTGAATATTGGAAAGTCACAAAATCTGCTAAAGTAATCATTTTTTGTATGTGTTTTCTATCAAGAAAGGTCCTCATTTTCACCGCTTCGTTTTTATTGCAGTCATTTGGGATTTTACAGTTGTACTTTAAGTCTAAAAGGTATCACCATTCCTGTGAAGCGAAATCACTATTTATAAATACTTGTGATTGTTTTTGGAGAAATTTAAATGTAAATGCATATTATGACCAAAGTAAATGCAATGTGTCGAACTTTTGATTTGTTGCAGATTTCAATTTACTGGTCAAAAGGCATACCGCATTTCCGATTTGGGGCTTCCAGTGCAGCAGAATTGGAAACAGAATCATTTGATTCTGAAGCGATGAAATATCTCACCTTTCTACTCATACCGCTTTGCGTGGGTGGTGCTATTTATAGGTATAACTTATAATTTGGATAAATTTCAGATCAATATCACTTAAATTCAATTTCTTAATTTTAGGTTTCAAAATCTAGCAGGAAGTCTAGGGTGTTTTCAGTTGTCATGTTTAACTTATTCTAGTTTGGCATACGTTCCACATAGATCATGGTATAGTTGGATCATTCAATGTATGGCCAACGGTGTATATGCTTTTGGATTTTTATTTATGCTACCACAGTTGTTTGTTAATTATCGTATGAAGTCAGTTGCTCATCTCCCATGGCGAGCTTTTATGTACAAGGTGAGTCCTGTTTGTGTATTTTTTCTTTTTGCATATTGAAGGTAAAAGTGATATTTTCCAAATTAAAGTTTAGGGATTCTTTAAAATAAACCCTAAATTAATCCTGACACATTGTTTTATCTTTCCTTTATGATGTCAGCATCTAATGTATAATTTCGAGTTTTGTTCATTATTAATTGTAATAATCACTTCGTTTTTTATCGGGAATTCAATCCTACTTTTTCACTTCCATGTTAATTGGTGCTAACTTTCGTAATGAAATACGGAAAACCTTATACTCTGAAAATTTGTCGTTGAATATTTTTTTCATTTCTTTTTTGGACGCTAATCTACTGAATTGTCGGCATCGCGACCAGATTTTTCTATTATTCCTTGTTATCCAGTCATTGATCCTGAATTCCATCTCCAAAAGCCTCAGATTTTTTTATTGAAATATGCTTTTTGCCAAAAAATTTTCTTTTTTGTTTATGTAACCAATATGACATTTATTTATATTGCAGGAAGATATTGTAGGACTGGTCTCGACTAAAATCAGTAATAACTTATAATTTCCTATGCTTTTAAAGCTCTTTTAAAGTTCGCACGTGTTAATCAATCTGTATATTTTTAAAACGTTTGACTCTAAACTAATTGTCATTATGCTGTATAATATCTTAATATTGTTAGGTTTTAAAGTGCGAAATATGGCTCTAAACTAAGTAATTACTTGCAGGCATTTAATACTTTCATAGACGATATGTTCGCATTTATTATCACAATGCCGACATCTCATCGTGTCGCTTGTTTTCGGGATGATGTAGTCTTTCTCATTTATCTCTACCAGCGTTACCTTTACCCAGTGGATAAGTCACGCATCAATGAATTTGGTGAAAGTTTCCTGGAAAAAGGGATCCAGAATGTTCGAGAATCTAGATCCCAGTTAATATCATCACGTAAACAAATGTTTAAGTCGGGACCAAGAAAGAAAGTTGACTAAAAAACAGATACAATTTCTGAAATTGAAGGGAGTTTTGTTTCTGTCTAGCAAGTTATTTTTCGTTTTTCTTTGAAATTTCTTTCTTTGTATTTTGTACTATTTTTTTTTCATTTCTTCAAATTATGATAATTCTAGTGCAGTCATTGTCCTTCTCGGATTTAAAACTATGATGCACATAACAGTCTTTTTCCAGTTCTCATTTTTATTATTCCATCCTCTTATCTCTAAATTTGCAAGTTCCATAAAAGCTTTATAAAAGAATTTCCTCTTTCTTCCTCAGTTATCCATTAAAAAATTGCATTCCTGAATGACTCGTGGACTCTAAGGCAATATATCTGTTTTCTTCAAATCCCTATTGAAAATTCCGGGCTCTATTTGGATATTGTAGTGTAACTATTTCGGTGAATCTTCAGTCACGACGGATAATGTTAGGAGAATTAAATCGCAGAGCGATGATACTTTTTGAAATATTTCGGACTTGATATCAAGAATTATTTTAGATTAGCCTTTCGACATCTGTGCTTTCATCTTTCTTCAGAAATCACTTTAAAAAAAATCTCTATTATTTCAAGAACTTAGCTCAAATATGAAATGTACTATCAGCAGATTTTTTTAACCTTCAATAACAAATGCTTCGCCTATCAATGGAACTATCTGATTCTTGAACAGTGCTGAATACCACGAACTTGGATGAAGAGAGCAGAAGGGCGATGTTATGTTTCTGCAAACTTCCTATGATATAAGGGCATGCATTCATTAGGACGAAAAATGAACGGTGGATAAGGTTTTCTGTATGATTTCGATTCATGATGTTTCTTAAATAGGCATAATAATTTGATTTGTTTATTGGTTAAGGCTAAATTTCATTTCAGAATGAACTATAAAATGAAATATGCTGGAAAATAATTGAATACTCCGAAATTTAGATTCATACTTCAAAATATTTAAATCGGGTCAAGAACCCATATTAGTGGTTTTTGTTAAGCGGTCTCATGATCGAGAATAAGTAATTTCAATTTCTGTTTGTTAATTTTATTCTTTAATAGTACCCTGTTTACCAACACTTATTTCCCAGTTTTCTTCAATTTTTTCATTTTTCTGATACTGAAATTTTCTGAGTTAAATCTTTGTCCTATCATTAAAAGCTCTTGATCACTGAAATAATTTAGTTTACTGTTATGTCTAAAAAAAACTTGCTGCATGAAAAAGTCCTTTTTTGTGCATACATCGAAAAAATATTTCCTTCATATCAAAACTAAAAATCTTTTTAATAGGGAAAGGATTTGGCCACTTTCACTATCTCTCGGTTCTTCGGAAAGTTGATAAAATTCGCTATGAAAATTACTTTTAATAGAGGCTTGACATAGATTCAGCTACCAATGCCTGTTCATTTAAACCCTACATTTGTTGAATGCAAAAGAAACAGAAATTTTGAAAGGGTTTCATGATCACTGCAAATCCTTTCTTTCTTTAAAAAATCTAGGCTGTATGCTAAGAAGAACTTGAGTGTGTAAAGTTCTCGAAAACTGAGTAAATAAACGGGCCAGATGCTAAATTAGCATCCCATAACTTCTTAGCCGCATATAAGAGAAATTTATCCCTTCTGGCAGAATAAACATGACCAGTATTCTTAAGATTTTAGTAAACATTGCCACTATTTAAAGCTTCATGTAAGGCTTCATGGAATTAAGGTTCTGCGCAAATGAACTAACGGTTTATCTTTAATTGGGATTAACCCTACTAGTTATCGCTATCTTTCGGCTTACCTTTCAGCAGTAAAAACCACTGTTTTTCTAAAGCATAATGTGTCGCAATGAAACAATTCAAATAAAAATGAAACTTTTTCGATTTCTCTCCAACTGATTTCTTTTGGAAATTATTGCCGTTTCCACTGCAGGTACAAAAACTGAACTTCCCTAATAGCTAGATTTGAAGTTTAGAAAAATCAATCTTGCTTAAATTTTATTTTATCAATGTTCTCAGCTTAGTTCCATGCTGAATTATTTAAATCTCACTCCAATAATTGTTTCTGCAGGTTTTCCACACATTTGAATCTCGTGATAACCAGCTCAACAACAGGTTCAAAATGAATAGACAGAAAGTATCAATAAATTGTATTTTTCAAGAATTTTTAGCATCCTTTTTATTACATACACTATTCTAATTATCATTTCAATCGAATAGATTTTCGTCCTTTTATAATTTCTTTACTTTGAACACCTTTATGCATATCACTGATAAAAAAAGTTATGCGCCTACAGTTTTTCCTCTTTATTCATATTTCATAAAATTATGCACACAGAATATTAAGATACGTATATACATAGCAGCTGTGACATTAATTAATTAATAGCAGTTCTGAGTGATTTTTTTTAGCTATATTGCTTCGTCTACAAACATTGAGATAATCAAAAGCAGCGATTAAGTCAAAATATGTTCCATTGGAGGTTATATTATGCAATGATAATAGCAAATGATAGTTAAAAATATCATGTCATCTATAATCAGTGTATCAACGTTAATACTCTGACAAAGTGATTTTTCATTTTTCTCGACTGTTAAGAAAATAAACTGAAATTGTTCAAAATAAACAAGCAAAATTTGAGACAGCAAGATATCACGATTAAAAACTTGTTTCATAAAAACTTAGTTGTTCTTAACTTAATGCTAATGAGATATGTTTCGGCCTTACTTCGAATAATTTTAGTCTTCTTTCTTTTTTTCTTTTTTGGTTTAAGAAGCAAGTGAACAGACTTAATTCAGTGATCGATAAAAATTCCTTCCTAAAAATCCGGAGTTTTATTTGATTTATTTATATCACGTCAATAAAATCATCTGTTATGCAAAAAAACTTCTGCTTTTAAAAATAAAAAATTTCTTGATGGATAGCTTCTGATTCACACGGCTTTTAAATTATTTTTCTTTTTTTATGATGGTAACAACAATAATAGCACTGAGAAGAACTGTAATGTATAAAAGTAAGTCATATTGCAAGAAATGAAAACTTAAGAGCTATGTAATATTAGAGGTTTTTGTGAACAGCTGATTAAATGAAGATTGAAAGTATTTTATCAATAACTGTTTCCAAGAAGGCTGAATTGAAACATAGAAGATGATGTATGTTATACTTATTTAAAGTTCCAAACTCCCCACTTTTCCTTTCGTGCTCAATTATCATTGGATCATTATTTTCTCCTGAATTCCCTTTTTTCTTGAACTTATAAGTTGTGTTTTCTGGAGAGAAAATGAAATATTGATCACAAATCTAGGATGGACACTCTAACATCAATGGATGAACCTGGTTTCTTAAAAGGAAAAAAAAGAAAAAGAATGGATTTGTCGTATAACATAGTTGAGGATGACAAAATCGATTCCAATCCTACAAAGAGAAAAAAAGATTGATAGGAGAGTGATACTATCATTAGTAAATTTAGTCAGCAAAGGAAGTCCACCCTTTCAAGCTTGTCCTCAAGGCTTCTCATCATTACGAAACTGCAAGTAACATCTCGCTGTTTGCGATAATCCCGCGGTAATGCGGGAAATAGTCTTGCCTTCAGCTTTTGAGGTATAAGCACCCTATTCCAGTCATTTAGTAGATGATACTTAAAATGCAAGATGAGTTCCATTCCGTTATATTGGTTATATAAAAACTACTGAATAAGAATTTAAATGTTCAGGCAAGGAATTATATTGAATTAAAATTATTCCATCAAGCAAATCGACACCTTTTTATGTCTTGCAAAGTCAATTGCAATTTAAAAATCGAATAAACACAGGAGATAAAATTAAATTCAATTGGTTCAAATCAAATCCAAAACTTGTTGCTTCCAAAGAATTACAAAATCATTGACTGCTGACGAAATGTTAATTTGCAAATATGCTCATAACAGACACACGTAGTATTCAATAAAGTCTGCATAGTGCTTTCAGCAGAGTTCTTTAATTAAACGAAGTTTGCAATATGCTTAAATCAAACCAAGAATGTGCCTTAGGCGGTCTTGCAAACTGCAATCATGATCTTTGTATGTTGTTCAATAGGCTAGCAGTTATTTTCAGTGAACACTTAGACAAAAACTTTTAAGAGCTTTAAGCTTTTAATAACATTAAACTGCGCCCTGAAAAATGTGTCACTAAACAAATTCAATGAATGTAAAGAGAATTATTTATTTATGGGAAAAAAGACAATTGATACTATAATTACATATTTTAAATATTGAAATTACTTTGATTTTCTTTCTTTTGCTTCAGAAAAGCTATCTCACTGACTCTTCTTAACAGATAATGTCTCATAATGGTTTAGTATTGTAAGATCAATCGTACACTATGAGCTGTAGTTTTGTTTATAAATTAATTTTGCATGGTGCATCGATTTGACAATTCCTTTTGAAAGTTAAATTATCAAATCGAAATAAATCTTGAAATATGGTTTTCATAATATGCCATTTAAATTTTAGCACTCGGGTGCTTTAAAAAAAATCGGCAGTTAGAATTATGATGCCTAATCTTTTCTCTATTAATAACGGCAACAAACATTATGTCAGAAACAACCAGAACAGATTATCATTTAAAGTTTCAGCAGTAGCTAGCTAAGAAGTTTGGTTACATATGTTATCCTTAATAACTTTGGCAATGATAATAGTAGCAATAATAAATAACTGATGAAGAAGCAGCAACTAATAATTATTGCTGATAGTAAGTAGTAATGATCAATAACAGTACCAATAAATAAACGCATGAAATTAAGGAACAGTAAACAGCGATAACGGCTTGTAGTTATAGTGCATTACTGAATTTATTATCACTTCTATCAAATAATTGTTTTGTTTGTGATAATTATTCAATATTTATGTTGGTAGTAATAATTATTGCTTAATAATTGTTTTTTTCATTACCGCTCCTTTAATTGATTAATGTTATGGACAATTATTAGTAATTCTTTTGACAATATTAGCTTATAGTAATTGTATTTCTTATTACTAGTATTACTATTATTCCAATCATTATCGCTATTACAATTTTTTTATTTTTGTTATTAGGTTACTGATGTGATGGCTGAAATGACTTCATTGAGGGAACTTTCCTGACAAACTTCAATGCACCAATTTTACTTGAAAGCGAATGATTCCCACTGATTTACCACTTATTGCAATTATTTTCTAATATCCAACCAAAATCTCATCAAAAGTGAATGACTGAAATGAGATTGGTGAAGAAAAAGTTTTGCACTTAAGAAGGATCGCTTTTTTGTCGTTCCTATAAGTCATCTTCATCTCATTCTATCCCACAGAGGGAAGCTCAAAAAATGCCCCAGAGAATCTTAAAGATATCGTTCATTTCTCAATTACAACTATCCGCTTCCGTAACTCCTCTACAATTTTAAGAGCACTTTTTTTTTTTTTTTTTGAAGTTGAAGAAAATGATCTTGAGACCGAGCAGAGGGAAACGAAAAGTTAAATTGAGCATCTCGGAGGTAAAGATCTCACAAAATCTATCATCTTTTACATATTGGAATTGCTTTAAATGGATGAAGCATCTGATTTCATCCTTAATTGTCATTTGTCATCCTTAATTTAGCTTCAAACTTCAAAAGATCTCCTAGTGCTTATGAGTTAAAGTTCATTTGACTGTAAGATTTTTTTTTTCGTCATTTGTTCAGGATCTTAGATTGGATAATCACTTTTGAAAAATAAAAATAAAAAAAAATCTGAATATTGGAAAATACTCCTATTTTCCTTTCGTCATAAAACTTCGACTTGATTTCAATTTTCAAAATTTAGTAGTTTCTTCAGTACGGTTTTATTTTTTATAGTCTTTTCATATTTTCTATTCTTTTTGAGAAGTTTGTATATCTAGAACCTGCAGATTTGTTTCGTAATAAGCTGTCTTTTCTTTGTTGAGGGATTTCATTTAACGTTCACTAGTGTATTCTCGCAGCTATCAGAAATTCTTTTCCTTCATCTCATCTTTTCTTCAGGAAATTTAATTCTTTTGCTACAGTCAAGATTATTTAAAACCTTAAAAAGTCTTTTCATTACTTTAGACTCCAGTTTCTCGATTTTGCTGATTGAGGCTTCAGATCCTAAAGTTGTGACTTTCCACTGATTTGATTTGGTGGATTATTTATTTTTAACTCTTCAATGCTTTGTCACTTGTTCCATTACCTAGAGTAAAAGAAAGATTCGATTGACATAATGAGAAGAGTCGTTTATTACATTTTTTTTTCCGAAGGAAGCAGCTTTAAGAAGATGGAGTCTTCATAGCATTCTGTTCTACAATTCTCAAAAAAAGATATGATTTATTTTTTGCAACAAAAGTGGAGAATTCTGCTGGGGATAAGGAAAAACTTAAGTGGCGACACTTAAAAATGCTATAAGATGACTTACTCTTGGGACACAGCAAAACCTGGCCGGGAAACCAAACGAGCATTTATCTGATTTAACTTCCTCTATCCTCTGATTCTCACTAAACTTCATTCAATTTCCTTTCTTTTTCTCATCATTTCCAAGAGTTTTCCTACAGTAAGCAGATTAAGAAAAAAAATTTGTTGCTGCACATCTTTTCATTCGAAGTGCTAATGGGCTCTCTTCCAAGTGCTCATGCAATAATAATTTTTATTACTTTAGGTCACATTACTTTCTTGTGTATTGTTTGTTGGATTAAAAGGATTTGAAACTAGTTGGCACCTTCAGAACTCTTGGTAGATGTAAAAACAACGAAGTCTTAATCGAAGATGAAAAATTTTAGTCCTCCGTTTCAGAATTTTTGCTGATCATTCATATTCATATTTACAAAGCTTTTAATAGATTACAAAGGTTTCTTGAATTGCAATCTATTTTCATCTGTCAAGATCACAATTGTAACCAATCAGTGTCAATCAAGATTTGGAAATTTTACCAAATAATTTTAAATTTTGAGGAAATTCTTTTAAAACTTAACATATTTTCACATTCATAATATTTTCTGATTCATTCGAGAGTTTGAAATAACAACTTGCTAAGAATATGCAATGTTATTCGTGTTATTTGAGTTGTTAGTTGCAGACGGATCATTTCACAGTTCGATTTCCAAATATCACACTATTTCTAGACCCTTAAAGCAGTTGCACACATAGTCATTAGGGTGGAAAGTTTTAAAATGGCGAAATTATCTAAGAACAGATATTTTGAAAAATTTTTGGAAGTGAGTTTGCTGGAATTGGATTTATATGCATACAGTTTGATATAATTTTCATAAATTGTTATTACACTAAAATGAAACGAAGGCAATATAGATCGTTTGAGGTAACTTTTAGTGCTACGATTCATCTCATTCCGATGCTTAGAATTCAGCCAATTAATTGATTAACTCTCCACAGATCCATTTCTGCTTTCAGTTGAAGGCAATTATTTTATACAAGCCTGTTCATGGCACCTACCACAGACATTTTTACCATCTCTCTTTCTTCCACTCTTCTAAATATAATAAGATTGTTGTTCGTTTTCTTTTTTCTTATTTGCTTCTTTTGCGGTACTTTTCTTTGAAGTAGAAATATGTCAAAAGCTTCCTTAGAAGGCTTACATGAACAGAATCATCAATATAAGATCCTTTAATTGATTTTGTCTTCTTTCTATTAAATTTGCAATTTCATATCAGGAATTTTCGAGTGTCTGGTAATTTTATTAATTAGTCCCTATAAATGATGATAGAGATTGTTGAACGTATGGCAAGAATCGCTTGTAATAGTTAGCGGTTCGTTATAATTTATCAGATGATGGGTTTGTAAGCAAAGGAAAATATGCTGGCCATACTTGTGAGCAATGCATTTCTTGGCTCGCTCTGGGAACACTCTTCATCTTTATATTTTTTCCCTAATCTAATCGATGCAAAAAGTAATTTCTGTTTCTATTTGTGTGGACTTCGAGATATTTCCAAAAACGAAATTTCAAAAGGGAGCTATTTTAATTAGTTATGAACTATTGAAACGAATGAATAATTTAAATTAGTATTGAAACTAGAAGCAATTCAGTATTGTTTGATACTTTTTTTTGAATTCACCGGTGCAAAAAACGGTTTTTTCATTTCTCATTAACTCTATCATATCGAATTCAACGGTTTTAGTTAAGCGTTGATTAAGAGACAATTTCATTTTATTTTTAAATTTTCTTCAAAAGTTGGCTTTACCAAAATAAATAATGTTGGCCAATTCAAGCGGCGAGCTAACAAAAAAAGAGAAATATAAAGGAAATATAAAGTTGGGGAAAATGAGCTTCGCCCTCTTTTTACGACTATTTCGTTGGTTTTTGCATTCTCAGTGGCATACCGGCAGCATTGACGTTCACAGCCGTCAAAGAAATATCCTTGATAATTGTTCTTTGATAATCGTAATTTTTTTTTTTTNNAAAAAAAATAAAAAACAAATTAAAGAAATCTATCTCATAATCGTATTTTTTTTTTTTTTTTTTTTTTTTTCAAATCTTACGACGCAAAACTTCCTGTAGCAAATTAAAAAAAAAAGAAAAAAGAAAAAAAGGAAAAGAAACTCCAAAATATTTGAATTCAAAGAAGGTTAGAGTACAATTAATTGCAAGTAATAAATGACATTAAAATTCATTAATGATAAAAGCTATAGCTAGCTACTGTTTTTTTTATTCAGGCTGTTCATAGAATGCGCCTACCTATCTTGTGTTAAATGATAGTGTAAGGTATATCTCTGTTTTGAATATTTCTAAAAATAATCTTTCCTTCTGAATAAAGAGGATTAAAAAAGAAATGGAAATATTTCCTCCTTAATCTTCTGCAAGGAATATTCATCAGCCAATAGTGATAATACGCTTAAAACAGAGACAAACACATTTTCTTCTCAAAGAGACATTTTTTTAGTTTCCTCTAGAACAGCCCTTCCTTCCTGAATATTGCTATTCTTCACAGATCACATCTGTTTCTGTTTCACCAGGAATACTTATTGCTCATTGCAGAAAGCTTCTCGTGCAATTCTCATTAGAAAGGATTTTAAATCAAATATAACGAAAGTTGCCACCTCCCTTTAGATGAGCTTCACTCAAATTAAAATTAAAATTAGCTCCTATAATAAAGTCATCAGATTCTTTTTATTATATCATAATTGTGTTAATTCTTGTTTATTAGTTTTTTTTCTTTTCTTTTTTTTTGTAACTATACTTAGAATAAATTATTGCAGTTGATCCAAGAATAATAGGAAATACAGTTGCAACAACTCGAAATAAGAGATCTTATAAAACCCTAAGGTTTAAACGTGCCTAGTTCGGGAAAGAGCGAAATTTTTTTCATACCAAGAAGAAGATTTCAAGTTATTGTATTAAGTCTACTATTTGGCTTAAGAAACTGAGAACGATTATTGAATCATGCGAACTCGAATAACAAAAAACTGTACAATTACCATTCTCTGTTACTTTTGAGATACATTACCCCATATTGGTATTTCTTGGTTCCACTTCTTTTAAAACAAACAAAAATTTCCCTCATTCGAAGATCTTTTATAATGTTCATTTATTGCACAGTTTTGATTAAATTCAGAAAACTTCTAGAGAAACTAATCCAACTGATATTTTCCCTCAGAGAAAAAATGTGATTAAAGCAAATTGATTTTGCTGGTAATAGCTCCAATAATTTTTAGAAAATTCGTTGGATATGATAACCTCGAGTGCTGTTTTTCTCAAAAATTATAGCAAATTTTTGTTCATTATTTTTCTCTCTCAATCAGTCAAATAATTTAAATTACGAAATATTTGCGAGTGACAAGTGAATCATGTCACGATAAATTAATTTAATTTTCAGCCTTGAATGGACTGCGAACATCGTGTCATATTGAATGTGGGAGGAATTCGACACGAAACATATACTCATGTACTCAAAAAAATTCCAGCTACAAGACTATCTAGGTTTTTCCTACTCATCCTTTGGATATATTCAGATGAACTAATAGGATTTAAGCACTGAAAAATCCTTAATTCTAATTCTTGCATGCATATAAAATGAAATCGAACATTATAACTTCAAACATCTTCTGTTAAATTTCTATATATTTAACGGAAAATGATATTATGATCGAATTTTACAAGCCCGTGAAATATAAAATTTAGTTTTTAGGTTGACGCCGAATTTGGCAAATTATGATCCTGTGTTGAATGAATATTTTTTTGATCGCCACCCCGGTGTTTTTTCAATGATTTTGAATTATTACCGCACAGGTAGGCAATTATTTGAAGAATATAAATTTACTCAAAACTTGTAGTTTTGATTTTGAGAGTGGTTCACTCCATACATCTCTCTTTGATTGATAATTCCATTGCTAGGAAAGTTACATTATCCGACCAATGTTTGCGGTCCTCTTTTTGAAGACGAATTGGAATTCTGGGGTCTGGACGCAAATCAAGTGGAACCGTGTTGCTGGATGACTTATACACAACATCGGTAATAATTCCCACCAAATCTACAATAAATAATTTTGAAATTCTACAGTAAAGTATAAATTCCTTTGTAATCCTTCAGAATTCTCACCAAATGTTTCTGCAAATGGAAAATATATTTCACTTGTAAGGACTGCATTTTTTGGCCGATAATATAAGTTGAGAAATGTAGCTAGCTGAGTAAGTAATTTATATATATCTGTATCCTTTGGCCATAAGAATATTGAAGTATTAAAGAGATACGCAAGAAACGTTGGCTGTCATCGAAGGCCTAGACCTTGATGCAGATCCACCAACACAGGAAGAAACTGCGAAGAAATTTGGCTGGGAAGATGATTATTATTCTGGCAATTTATCAAAATGGCAAAAATTAAAACCGCGGATTTGGGCATTGTTTGACGAGCCATGGTCTTCTCAGTATGCTAAGGTAGAATGAAATTCTTTATAATGTTTTAAAAATTTTTTGAATTCCAAATAAACGATGGAAAATGCAGTTAAGTATACTCAAACAGAAACTAGCAGTTTTCACTTACGGCAATGTGGAATTTTCCAAATTTCTATAGCTGTTAACAGCAAGAACAATTAGCAACTTAACAGTACTGGAAATTTCCGTACTGCGCTTATTTCTCAAGGGTCACATTCATTACTTACCTGTTTCCTGCATGTTTCAAGTTGCCGAATGAAGCTAAGCATGCTGTATATTTGTTGAAAGCTTGCTTGAATTAAACCGGACTAAGCTGATCAAGTGGGAAATGACTAAATGAACTAGCAGCTCTGAAGTTCCCTCTCTCTTAGCTTGAACCGAATGTCAGGAATCAGCAGTTAGCTCAGATGCAAGCTTTCGACAGCAATGTGCTTATCCTAGATGTTTTTAACCTTAGTAGCGCTTTCTAACGGTTTGCTATGCTACCACTTGGATGCTGCTGAAAGGCTTTCAGATGGTTTCATGTTCTTCTGTATTTTTCATTATCGCCAGTATCGTTTCATTTGTTCTCAAGACCCATCCTGCATTTCAAATACCATCTATTACAGGTCAGTAATTTTTTAGTTTTCAATTAAAAATTTATTCTTTATGGTAGGGGCATAGAGACATCAATTACAAGGAGCTTTAAAAGTGATCAAATTCCTTTGTATGATTTGAATTTTATTTTAATTCCTTAAGTCTAAGAAAAATTTCAGTGACATATGATGCAGAAGTTGGCAGCTATGATTTCCAATCAATAGCTACCTTTAAGCAATGTACCAGTCCTCATCCCGCATTCTTCTGCATCGATCTCATATGCAATATATATTTTAGTGCTGAACTGGTTAGTCTACAAAAATTATTTATTAGTACTTTCCTGACTGATGATAATCCAGTGACATCACTGCGGTATTGATGATATGATTATCATCTTATCGCATTTTTGTCTTTCGTACTGCTTCTTGATCAGTGAGCTTATTGTAATGTGTCTTAAGACACCGATATTTCACTTTCATTTTCTAATGAATCCTTTTCTAAATTTATTCATGTTTTAAGTCGAACTTATTCCAACATATTTCTATCCTTTTAGATGGTTCGTATAATATTTGCGCCATCTTTGCAACGATTTATCAAGTCACCCTTAACGATTGTCGATCTACTGGCAACAGGATCCTTTTATTTGGATTGGCTAGTGAACAGTTTTATAAATGATCAGCCTAGCTCGAATTCGATCGATTTCTTGTCTATATTATGTGTTTTGAGACTATTCAAATTAACTCAACATTTCAGTGGACTAAAAATACTTATACAAACATTTAAGGCAATTTAAAAATTTCATACATCAAATTTTATCGTTGGAGATTGAAACATCTTATAAGTTACAAATAAACCTAACATTCTTAGGGTTTTATTCTTGTTTTTTATTAAATGACTTTTTCCAGAATATGCTAAAAATAATATAGTTGCTTGTTAAAGAAGTAAAAACGTTAACACTGATTTGAGCCGCTAGTAAGACTGAGTTTGAACAGTGATAATCAATTTGACAAGCTATTTAAACTATGAACTTAGTCAATGTATTTGTTAAGCTGAAGCATAGAAAAAATGTGCTATTAACTAATCTTTAAGCTTCTTTACGTACTTCCTCTTCTGGGAAGATTCTGTCCGTTCACATACGTGCTTCACGAAGTTCATTCACTTTAGGCATCAGCACAGGAGTTGTTATTACTCGTATTTTTTGTGGTACTAGCAATTGTTATATTTGCCGCACTTGTATATTATGCTGAACGAATTGAAAAAAATCCTCAGAACCAATTTACATCGATACCTGCGGGATTGTGGTGGTAAGTGGTCCTTTCCCCAACATATCTCATTAAAATCATATTGAAAGTTTTTTTTTTCTCTCTCTCTTATAGATGTATCAACTTTTAATCATTAATTCAGGGCAATTGTAACAATGTGTACCATTGGATTTGGTGATATGGTAAGTATTTGAAATTACTAGCTCTGATATAGTTTTGATTTGATCAGTCTATTCATTTTTAAAGCTAGAGCACTGATTCTTTCGCCTTTCCTTTGACTTGATTGCTTTTACACTTATCTAATCTAATTTCATAGTCATTTATCATGATTTAATTTAAAAGAATTGTTTCAATTCTTCCAAGTGGTAATACCGTAAAGAAATCGACTCGTTTCTCATTTAATCACCTAATTTTCAGGTTCCCAAGACCTATTTGGGCATGCTAGTTGGTTCATTATGTGCATTGATGGGTGTATTAACCATTGCATTACCTGTACCAGTTATTGTTGCCAACTTTTCCAACTTGTATTCTCATTCACAAGTACTTTATTAATTTAAAAAAAAAAAAAGAAACTGAAGAAATATTTAAAGCATTAAAGCAAGCAGAAGATTTATTAAATTTGAATATTATGACGGATTTCAAAAATGGCATTGTAATTGTTGCTGAATAGATCCTCTTTAGTAGCGAAAGCCCATTGAGAATTCTAACTTGTCTTATTCTTCGAGATTCAAATTCAAGCAGTGATATATGCCTCTAACAGGCTCGTGCGAAATTGCCAAAGAAGAGACGACGAGTTTTACAGGCCCACGAGATCAAACCGCCAATAAAATTTTCCAAATCGGCGAAAAAATCAGCAGAGGAACTAAACAAGGTCCTTACTTAATTTTTAAATCAAAGCTTAATTCCTCACCATAACCAGAGATAGAGATAGAAATAATCGGCTGAAATTAAATTACTACAGCAAGAACTCTACATCCTAATTAATAATCAGTGCTTCATTAGCGCTTCATTTTTCAGAATCACTGACGTTGTCGCAATTCAGTATCTATCGTCAAAATTCAATTTTGCAGCCTCAACCTCTTGCTCATTCTTCAAGGCACTTTTATCCGGAAAACGATTTAGACTGCCTAGTGATGGATTAATGCATTTTCAGAATTCATTTCCAATTGTATTCTTCGTCAAATATATCTTATACTTAACTTTTGTAACGAAAAGAGTTGATGTCAAAGTCAGGAGGATTCTAAGACAGTGCAAACTTCACATTGCGAATGTTCCACCTGCTAATTATTCATGCTTCTCCGCTTACTTTAAATATGGTTTCTTTGTTTGTTTGTCCACTGCTTAATGGGATAGATCTGCTTCAGATACTATTTTGTTGACGAATTCTTCGGTAAGTTTGCTTTTTCTTACTGATTATTTGTCTAAATTTAAACAGTATGGATACTTTTCGTCTTTCTCCAATCAATGGAATGCAACTTAAACTTACAACTAGACATAAATGAGGAATTCAAATCTTGAGAACAAAACTGTTTATGCTACATCAACTAGATTCTAAGGATCTTTTTTCTAGTAAGTGTAATTAATTTTTGGTTGAGAGATTCATAAACTATTTTTTATGACTTTGTTTTATTTACCTGTTGAGAATTTTTCTATGCTTTATCACCTTTGCTACAGCTTTATAGCAGTTTTGCACTCCGCTTATAGTTATTTCCTCTCGAAGGCAGTGCATTTGATATTAGGAACAACCGGAATAGCGGTGCCTTGACACCTCACTACTATCACATCTAACTGATATCAAATGCATTAATTGCAAACAATCTATATTTATAGTGAAGCTAAATGTATCGACAAATTTTGATAGCTGAATAGAAAAATAAAAAGAAAAGATAAATTAAGTACATTTTCACTCGTTATTCTCTCGGTTAATCCATTTCTAATGAATCTTGGGACAACAATCTAACATATGACGGCCTTCAAACAATTCCCACATGTTATTCGGTTACTTCCGGAAGTAAAACTTTAATCATGTGTCAAGGTGACCCATAAAATGATGCATGCGCTTATCAAATCTAATTTTTCCTAACACACCACTGAATTTTTAAAAATAACATAGCAATAACAATAACTTTATTGCACCCATTTAGAAGCATAACATCGATGCTAACATGAAAATATTTGCACCCGCTGTAAAGATTCAAAAATATTCTGAAAGTTGAACATCTTCGTACTATTTATTACCAGAACACTGATGAATTTTGGCATTTGGTTTATTGGCGAACAAAAAGCTTAGTTTAATTAATTGCTTATTGTTTTGTGCTACTGTTAATTGTTCTTAGATGGGCGCCCCTTCTCATCAAACATTCAAATATTTTGAGCTTTCCAAAAAATATTTGAGATTAGCTTAAAATTACAGACCGATTTACGGCAAATTTCATAACTGACGCAGTTACTTTTTATTGCATTTGCGGGTAAGTTAAGAGAAACACTTAAATGGATTCATACAGGTAAAAAAAGGTTGCGTGGGACGAATACAGTAAAGAATGAAATACTGTGAATTTGAATTAGTTGTGAATTTGAGAAGTACTGATGTGAAAAGTAAGAGTTTGCTGAAGAAATATTGGCAGAGGTTGCAATAAAATAAAACATTTGCAGGTGATTTCGATAGTGTCTGTATTTTTTGTGATCACATCAATAATTTGTTTCTGCTTAAAGACACATCCGGATTTGCGTATTCCAGATATTGATATTGAACTCAGGAATGGCTCTTCTTATACACTGTTTGTGACGAAAGTTGCTACGAGGTAAAATTCTTCTTGAAGCTTCTGAATCAAATAAATTTATGAAATATTTTCGCTTTATCGTATAATAAAGTCATAAGCTTATCTAATTTTGCTCAAAGCTACTCCAAATTCGAATAATTGCTGTACATCACGCCGACCGATCTTAAAGGATAAAATTTTTAGTTGCAAAACTGTAGCCATGGATTTTTAAGAATTCGAAATTAGACATCAGGATTCTTCAAACTTCAGAAAGTAAAGGACTGCAGTACTGATAATGCTTTTGATAATAATCTTGACAAAGATCCACAATAATGTTGCTTGGTTTGTACACAGTTTTAAAAAAATTTGATTACGATATCGTATATGAGCTATGCGATGATTGATAATATCATATCTTTTCGCATCAGTAGGAAAATTTATGAGGATAAGTGATTATTTTGATTTATCAACAATATCATCAAGAAAGTGAAGCACTTTTATTCGTGAAATTAATGCTTTTCATAAATTGAGCGCCTGTGTAAATGACTGAACATTCGTTTAACTTAATGAAAAAAGTTTTTTATTTGCTAAATAAGTGAACAAGTAGAAATGAATGAGTAATTTCAAATTCAACTCGAAGTATCAAATTTCAGGGCACATCCAGCATTCTTCTACGTCGAGCTTGTCAGTAACATATGGTTCACTATGGAATTATTCATTCGTTTCTTATTTTGTCCAAAGATGTCCAAATTTGCTCGACAGCCAATAAACATCATCGGTAACTTAACACTTGCTGATTTTGTCCATTTCACTAGTGTCTATTTGTTTCTTCTCACAGGTATGCTTTTATTCATATCATCCGTGGAAGCAATTTAATTATAATTTACTGCTTAATGCAAATATCATAAAAAGTACTTTCACCTATTCATTTAAACTAAATTGTTTAGTTGGTACTAATTTTTCTCATATTAAGTTTTTTAGATTTAATAGCAACACTGTCATTTTACGTCGACTGGGCGTTGGACCGAGCAGTAACCGGTGCTAACCGCGATACTGTTGAATTCTTTTCCATTATTCGGATTTTACGGCTGTTCAAATTGACTCAACATTCTTCTGGACTCAAAATTCTGATCCAAACATTTAAGGCGTCTGCTCAGGTATACCTACATTGAAATTTTTAAAATAATTTTAGAACTAAATATAAAACAGCATGATGAAAATAATGCTACGTGATCGATATGGCTTTCATTTCAGCGTTTCTTCTTAATAAATTCTATTGTTCTTCTTTGCAGTTCATCTTTGAACACTGAAACATCACGTTTCTTTAATATCACTAAAACTTCATGGTTTATTAAATTTATTTCAATCTTATTTTCACTATATTATAAGATTATCTACATTTTCATTATATCATTACAGGAATTATTACTGTTGGTGTTTTTTGTATTACTTGGTATAGTTATATTCGCCGCTCTGGTTTATTATGCGGAACGAGTAGAAACAAATCCGGACAATCAGTTTCACTCCATCCCTGTTGGACTGTGGTGTAAGTTTCCTCTCTATCTTCCTAAAACAAGATTGAACTAATATTATCCATAACCAAATATTGATTTATTCATGCCACGCTGAAATTCATCAACCGGATGAAGAAGTAATTCTGGTCGGAAGTTATCCTTATCCAATCCATTTAAAGTAATGTCCAGTTTTAGTCAAACAGCATAGTTTGAAAAGGAACGCTCACTTCTTCTAGAAATAAGTCCTTTTTATGTTTGCAGGGGCAATCATCACAATGTGCACAATTGGTTTTGGAGATATGGTAAGCTTTGAATCCTATTCACTTTTCAGATGACAAAATTCAAGCTAGTATTATTTGTCTGAGCGATGCAAATAACATTTCTTTCCAGCGCTTGATTTGTCATATTATTAAGCCAAATTCCATGGCTCAGTTATTTCACTCGTTGGAATTTCCTCCAACAACTTTGACACCTATCATCCGCTTATCTTTTGCCTGTTGCCGTTTCAAAATAAAATAAATGTTTCAGGTGCCAAAAACATATTTGGGTATGCTAGTCGGTTCCATCTGTGCATTAATGGGAGTACTAACAATTGCACTTCCAGTTCCAGTCATTGTTTCCAATTTTGCAATGTTTTACTCACATGCCCAAGCCCGGTAAGGTTTAATTTTTACTCGGCCCTTATCTGATCGGTCTGTCATGTCTAAATTCTAGATCCAAGTTCTAGGTCAAAACTGCCAAAAAAAAGACGCCGTATTTTACAACCGCATGAAATCAAACCAATGGTTGGAAGACTAACAACTGTAGCACTTTTCAACAGCTTAGCTAATAAAACCGTGTCACCAATCCATTCGTCACATGTACTGGGAGCCTTATCAGCTACGACACCATTGCTGATGTGTCCACCGCAGTCGAGCGAAAACACCAAAAGCCATCTGTCTGCCAACAATAGAAGCAACACTTTGGATAGTAATAAAAAGGACTAATGCCCGACAACCAAAAGATTTTGATTAAACTGAAATATGATATGACTGTGAAAAGGTTCAAAATCATTCTTTATTTTCAATTTCACTGGACTTTGCCTTATTATTTATCTAAAGCTTATCACTGATACTGTTCGAAATAGTCTTCGAGCCATACAAGTAAAAGTTGCCTAATGATGTGTGAAAGAAAAGAATTAAACTATTATTGATAAGAAGCGAGAAAAAAAATGGTTGATTGATTAGCTGATCATTATGTTGCTTTGATAGTAAATCTAATATTTGTGACAAGGAAAAGTCTGTAGTAAATTTATTAGTAAACAAGAAATTAGTAAACAATGAATATTCTTTCCATTTCTGAATAATCCAAATGTTCATTAATAGTGATACTATTATCTTCATCCTAAAGTTTTCATTCCCAAATTTCCTAGTGACATCCAAGAGACATGTAGTGATAATTATTATTCTTGTTTCATTTATTTTTTGTTACCATTATCACTTTTATCGTTATTAATTATTATTTGTGAGGCAAAATTCCGAAATATCGGGATTATCGAGGTTACTGAGATTGCATATCTCAATGCTACAAACAGTCACAAATTAAAAAAGGTTAATAAATTTAGACAGTGACATGCTGATACCCCTTTTCTCTGTAATCCGATATTAGTGAGAATTTTAATCAACTTGACGCACAATCAGTCTATGCTAACATCGTGAAACCATTTTGATTTGAACCACAATTAAAAGAGTAACCTGCCTCAGATCCGTTCAGCTAAATAGTTCGGAGATAACTTGTTACTGGACAAAAGAGTTAGGGAGCTAAAAAAATATGTATAACTAAAATTTAGAAGCCGTCTTTTCTGATTCCCTTCAGAAAAGTTTTCATTCCCAGATTTTCTAGTGACGTCCAAAATTTCTATCAGTGAATCAGCAAAACACCAGTAGTCATCATATTATGCAATATATGTGAATAGAATTTACAGTGTAAATTTAGAAAATAAATAAAACTTCAATATGGGAATTACTGGTAATAAAAAATTAAATAATCATAATCATACAAAGTATTGATGGAAACGAATGCTTACCTCTGATTATTTCTTCACTAAAATAGGTATTGGTTTATTTCTACTTGAACTAAGCAATACTATATTTAATAGAACAGTAACAAGTTTGGTATCATCTCGAGAGAGAAGGAAATTACCACTTCTGGAGTTGAAGATGAAAGGCAGTAGTGTATCTTATGTGGATGAAAGATTTCCAGTTTTCAGTCTTAAATAACACAGATATAAAAATGACAAAGAAGAAACAAAACTAAGGACCCAGAACTCGACAGTAGCAATTTCCTAAAGGTTCTTGTCCATTACTCATATAAAGAGAGAACTTGTCAGCAAGATGGCATTTTCTATTCAGTACATTAATAAAACTATAAGATAAAGACACTGAAATTAATTCACGATAAAAACTGTCATATTTTAATAAATTTTAGTAGTTAAATATACCATATCTCATACCTGTGAAGCACATCTCGTTAGATGGAACATCGCTGTGAAATGATTGCATCTTGAATCTTTTTACGATTTTGCGCAGGCAATATGAAACGAAATGCATCTATTAACATAAAAGCAAGGATTTGCATTCTTGCAATCTCAAATTCTTCATGAATTTCATGGAATCACTGTTTTTATCTATTTTGCTTGAAAAATTTACAGTTTCATCATTGAATTTTATAAATTTTGAAGTTTCAAAAATTTGCATTTTTGCAAGCAGTATTTGCCTTTTTTATGGTCCTTTTCACTTTTATACATAATGCATTTTTCGTCATGCAAAATATTTGCATTTGTTAAAGTTTATGGGATGAGTTGTGAAATATCACCCAAATACAACATTTTGAATAAAATGTTGAAGGAAATGTATAAATACTACTAGATATCACTTCGGTAATGCGACAGTTTGTAAGCATTCAAATGAAATCTTTTTCCTTTTTCTGGTATTTCTAAAGACCACAGAAAAGAAAAGAAAAGACCACAGAAAATTAATAATTAGTCTTCTTTTGAAAATTAATAATTAGTCTTTTTTTGTGCCAAAATTAGTCTTCTTTGTGTTATTCAGTATAAATATTATTCGATAAAGATCATCAAATATGCTTTTTTACAAATCACTCGAATATTTTTCCCGTTTTTAGGAATCATCTAGCAAATCGCTATTACGCAATTTTTTTATTTGTCCCAAAGAAAATTCACTCCGCAGAATATTTAAATAGGTATGGTCATTTTTAATTTACAATTTCTACGTGCAATAATATCAAAGTTTTAGTTCTGGACTTCTGGAAAAGTTTCATTTTGTTATTTGTAATTATTTAATAATAATTTCGGGTATTTTTTGAAGATTATCATTGTCATTACGAATAAAAAATTATGGTGGAAAGCTAAAATGGGGTATGCTTGCATTTACAATCTTGATTTCAGTCCAAATCCTGTCGTACTCTTGAAACTTGCTAATGAGATGCCGTGTTTTTGTTCGATAAGATAAAGGTGTTTTCTTTCAAATAAAAAAACCACCTGACGTCAATAAAAGTTTTTTTTGCAATTCAAACTAAAATTGGTAGCATTTACATGAGTCCGGAATATTCTGGGAAAGAAATTTCAACAATTTCATGCCATCAACGATAATTATTGCTAACTATATCATTAAGAATGAAAAAAAGTATAGAATTCCCTTACGGTTTTACCAATCTTTGCTGGTGAGGCAGAAGGTGTCACCAGACATAATAAATTTCTTTAAAGATTATCATATGCGACTTTATTTTTGTTGCACGATGACTTCAAAAATCCCACCAATTTGCAGACATTCAGAAAATCTTTCCATGGAAAATATTCGGAAAGATTTAAACCAAAGCAACATTATTGTAGATGAATTAGGGAAAAGCATATTTCCGTTAAAATCAAAAACAGCAAAGGTGAGTAAGACGGTGATACCTAAATTAGGATGTCATTGGAGGCATGAATTACTGTTTCTTTTTTACCTCGATATTCATGAATAATGCCAGAACTATGTAGCATGAATGTTATTTATAAATATGGCAATACTCCGCCTAATTTGAGAATTCAAAATTAAAAAAAAAAATGGCAAAAAATAAATTTGTGCAGAAGTTTGATCCGCTACGGATTATTAGTCTTGATTTTTCTCCGAAAAAGAGAAAATCTCACCGAATTATAAAAGATTCTCTGATTACGAGGGAAATGCCAAAGTATCCAAGATGCAAGTTTCACTTTAAATAAAAGTGGAAGTCATGTTGGATGCTCCAGTCTTGAAAGATAAACGACGTGAAATAATTATATGCGTTAGCATTAGAATGGATTCCTTTCCGGAATAGAACCAAAATTCATTAAAGCAATCGATGGACGGGTTGATTATTCACAAGAAGAGCATCGGTGCACCGCGAAAAACAATCACTTCCGGTATGAGACATCACGGAAGGGTGAGGCTTGACATGCAATAGGAGAGCTTGGAAGAATTCATATAGCGTTTGATTTGATAACAGAATGTGATCATCACAGAATTCATTGCCACGATCTATCGGCTTCTAAAACGATGCATAAATTCATTCCATCCTTTGTTGCCCCAAACTGCAGATGTCCTTTTCGTTGATTTTATCAAATGTCTGCCTAGCCATATGCTTCATATCACTATAAAAGAGCCCTGTTGCATTTTCAATTTCTTCATCTAGCAATCAGTTCGATGAGCTCAACTTCATTGGACAACACTCCCTCACATTCACTTAATTCTTGTAACTCTAATTACTTCATTTCCAATCGCATCAATCTTATTACATTTGTCATTAAAAAGAAATGACCCCGTAGTTCGTCAAACTATTCCACATGATTTGTCAAAATCTATGGTGTTAATTTGTTTATTTATTGTTTTTCTTACTTTACATTTATTCGATTTTACCTGGCACTGTCACAAATATTACAAACGTGATACGATCAAAGTTGCTAGAAATTGTGTCATATGAGAAGTAGTGCTACAGTCTTACTTTCAAATCTGAGATAGGCCTTGAGAACAAGTAGATGATAGTAGTAATATATTGAATCAGAAATGGACAGTTGGGCTGATTATAAATGAAACTGTTGGCTATTTCTCGTCGCAATATTTCCAGCTTAGAGATGCTAACATATCACGGATTCCATCACTCTTTTAAAAGATGAGAAAAAATGAAATCTGTTGAAAGCTTAGTTGCTTTCACTTCTTTTTATAGCTTGCATTTTTAAAAAATACAGTTATGCTACAGAAATGAAACAATTTGCATGATAAAAGAAGGACCATTGAAGTGCCTGAAAATATCTTCTTCAGTCACTTTACTTTCTTTTCCAATTTAAAAAAGGAGCAAAGACGCGACTAATGGCATTTCAATCACTCTCTACAGTATCAACCAGTCCAAAATGATCATAATAATCTTGATTTTTTTCATTCGACGATTCCGCGCTTTAATGAAGTAGAAAAAACTTTCTCGTCCGTCCGTTTCGTATTACTTTAATATGGAAATGGAACTGTCAGTAAAGGTAATCGTGTTGAAAGGAAACAAAAAGAATTGCAAGTGATTCGAGCAGTCAAGTACTACAAACTTTAGAAAACAATCTTCTTCCTTATTCTGTGATAATTTTAATAGGGAAACATGTAGAAGGACAAGAATTAAAAGGAAAAGTACGATCCCTTTATAGAGGATATCTATATCTATGTCATGTGATAAGCGCTTTTAAAGATCATTTTATCACGCATCTTAAAATTTACTCTGAGAAGTGGTACTGTAGAGACCTCTTGAAGACAAGTTTTTCATCAAGCCTTCCGCTACGCTCGTAAATAACCCCTCCGATAAATATTAAAAGTGGTCAAATAAGAAGTTTTATAATCAGGAATTCCATCCATACCATACTTGAATTTGCGAGAGGACCATAAAAGAGCACATTGAGACCTTCTGCTCTGTATTCGTTTATTTTCGCCATATAATTGAAAAAGCTGTGGCATGGCTGAGTGCAAGATGAAAGGAATAATTTTTGGATTCCCAATTTTTTTCTCTGCTTCTGATTGGCAAAAACCTTTGTATCACACATAGGTTACCGTAGATTTCGATATAACAATAAGGTATTCACAATGTGTACTTTGTTGTAGGCAAAAAGGGAAACATGCGAAAAAGCGGCGATGGAATTAATGGCTTCTGAGCTATGGTCAGTAAAGTACGGCTGCTTTGACTTTCAACGCGGTCCACTCTTTCCTGCTTCATTAAGCAGTCCTTCCATCAACAGACACATCCCGGCACTACCACTTTCCATTTCGTTATTCACCATTACATTTACCTTCGATAATCTCAGTTGAAGTTGTTTTTATCTTTTCACCTCAGCTCTCCACTCATTAGCCTAATCACTTCCACATACTAAGTCGTCTCTTGATTAATTAACTCAATGTCTGTAGTAATTCATAATGAAATGGAATGACTGTAGGAATCCATGATGAATCTCATTTCCTTCATTTCTTCTTCTTATCGTCTTCCAATTTTAAACTAAATAATTGCCCCTAATTAATACCATTTGCTCCAGGATGGAGATGCTAACAAAATAACCATGTGTGCTTTTTGTCTCTGTAAAACCAACCGCTACATTGCCATTGCTCTGAATCCGAAGTAGCCCCTCACACTTCACTCTCCTTAATGAATTAGTCTAAACTTTCTCAATCACCTGAAGCTGGCATCAAGATTCTAAAAATGTCTTCCTGTTATTCGGGTAAAAAAAAGCAGCAAAAATAAATAAACTAATTCCTACAAAGGAGTGTAAAAAAAGATTACAGTCGCTAGCGAAAACTTTTCCATCGTCTTGCTGAATGCAAATAAAAAACAAAAAAAGCCAATTCAGAAAGGTCAAGGGTGAGTACTAATTGTTTTTTCACTTTTTATCCAATCAAGAAGAGAACTTTTTTCATTATTTCCTCCTGATTGCTACCTGTCCATCTAATTCTCGTGCATGATTGCATTAATCTGTTATCCTTCACCGTATTCTGGATGACCATGGCGTGTATTGGCTGCTTCAGTCTAAATTCCTTACTTGCAAAAGAGGATGAACCTTTGGCATACGCAAGAAATGTTTCATTTTTCGCCGTTCATTAAATAATAGTTTTGCTGGAGTACGGTACTGCTTTACAACACGGCATCGTTTCTCCTCGAACAGCAGGCAGGGGAAAGCTAGTACTGTTTCTGTTATCATTTCGAAATGTTCTAAAAATTTCTGCAAGTTTGTTCTTTCTCACAGTTTTCTTTCAGTTTCTTATTTTCTTCTTTCTTCTGTTTTTAATAACCCGAAACTTTCTTAATTTTGAACTTACAAAAGTTAGCAGTGAAAATGAAACGGTCCGTGTACCGAAAAACATTTCATCGAGAATGGAACAGTGATTGGCAAGTAAAAGAGATTCCATCCACCAATCCAATTTAAGAATAAAAGACGAAATAACTGCAAAAATATTTAAGATTTTTTGAAAGACTAACTTTCGGGGAATATTAACTTCAACTGTTTCAAAGGCTTGGAGGAATCAATCAAATCTCTGAAATTTAATTATATGGTCAATTAATATGAAAGAGTAAAAATGAATTGACTGATTTGCAGTAAATATTTCTTTTCATTTAATTGATTTATGAATTTGACGAATATGGAGGAGTATATGAGGGATAAAAATTGAAGTTATTGTTAGTGAAAAAGAAGCTTGAAATTCGATCGAAAATGGAAAACGTGCTGAGAAAAGTAAATTTGAGATTTTATGGAAAAATAAACATCATTTGATAGTGAATTGATAAATAAATACGGCGTGTAAGTGGCAGCTTTTCTCTTCACTTTATTTCAAAAGCTGACCAATCGGACATTTCATCAAGTCATTCTTGAATTTTAATAAATCATAGCATTCTTATTTGAAAAATTTGCTGTTGAAGCATAATATGCAAAAAGCGGATGAAGTTTTTCTCTCCAATCATTTAGGCTGCTATATTTTAATCGAAAAGATTATATTTGGGCTTATTTACTAAAAAGCTTCATCTTATTATGTTCATATTTGACCCGAATGATATACGATTTTCTGCAAAATAGCAAATTACAATTTTAAGGAAGAATTATCGCTTCATATAGCAATTTCAATTGTTCGAAATTTAACGAAGCAAAAAAATAATTGCAGCTTGATCCTAGCCTCAACCGATTATCATTTATATAAGGCATACCGATAGTTTCAAGATAACTGTTTTATTGTCTTTCTGATCATGAAGTGTTGCTTCTTGATAACTGCTATCGTCGTTTTATTTTTTCAGTTCTTTTCACATTATTTAATATATCAATTTAATCGTGAATGTAATGAAGCTAAGTGTCTTTTGAAGTTCTAACCAGTAATAAATGAAAATTTCCAACGCCAAATATTCTATCGTTAAGTTAAAACAAAACAAATTTTATATTTAATCTAATTACAAGAAAAGCCAGCGCACTGCCTTTTCTCGTCCGATCAAGTTGTTCTTTTTTGTGCTCTATTCAACAATCAACTTTTCATCTTCTCTTGATAAAAATCGTTAAAAAAATTGATAAAAATTGTGTTTGGACGAAAAACGCGTTTGTTCAGATAGTCTGTGGTTAGGATAAGGAAGAACAATTAACAAATACTATGCGCTATGTTCATTCATCAATCTTTCTAAAGTCCTGTTCAACTGATTATTATATTTTCTGAGACTTTCAAACTGATCAATTTTCAAACTTGAAAGATGATTCTGCAAATTTATATGGCTAAGCAAAACAATTCTTGACGAAATTTCTAAGCACATATCTTCTTGGTAGGCATGGTTATCAAGAGATACAACCGGTGATAAGTTACTAAAAATTCCTCCCCCAGTTTTTTTTTTTTTTTTTTGGTAGATTCCATTAATTTAATCTTGACATATGTGAATATCGAAATGAAAAAAGCAAAAAAATGATGCAAATTTGAATTTTTTTACAATGATTTTACTTGCTGATTATGGAGATCTCAGATGTTAGGGAATATTGGAATGAATACATTTTGTGCTAAATTATTATTTAATTTTAGCTATGCTCTAAACTTGAGTAATCAGAGTTTCAATTCTGGTCGTTTCCAGATGTAACTCTGAGAAAGCTGAACTGAGAAGCTCAGTCTAACACTAACCTGATGAGTAAAATAATGAAAAGTGCCGATTCAATTGTTAAAGATTTATTACGAAGGGTTCCGGTTTGTAATACATATTCTATCATGCTGATAACCTGATGTAAACGAGTTCCGTTTGGAGTATGTATTTTATCACGCTGATAACCTGATGTAAACAGATTGCCAGTATGATTGTTTTCACTTGATGAGAAAGCAAGAAAATTTTGCACGGCGTTTCAATTGCTAAATCAAAATTCTGTGACAAGAAAGAAATGTTTTTTGAACAGTTTGTTTGTGGCGCTTTCAGCAGTCAGAGAGATACAGACGCACAATTGTCTTGAGTACTTATTTTTCTTGTTTTTCCTCTCTTTAAGTAAATTATTTTCCTGTTGACAAAAATGAAAACATTCTCTCGCCAGAGAGTAAGCTCATTTTTTTGTCGCTAAAACCTGCTTGCCTCCTGTGTGATACTGCTGCTGGTACTGCTGGAAATTAATTGAAAAACAAAATATCTATGTTTAGCTACTTTGTTTTCGAATGAATTTATTTATTTATTTATTTTTCTTACCAGTCCATTTCATGAGATGTCGCTTCTAGAACATTTGTAAATTTCAGTATTTTTCTGGATATTTTATCATCAGGAATTTGAGGACTTCTTTAGAGGCCATCTATGATGTGCGCATATACGAGGCACTGATCAACATTTTGCAAGGACAGATTGCAATGTTAAGCATTTAGATTGCGCGAAATTAATAAATAGTCTAGCGCTTTCTCTGATTTGGCTCCAGTAGCATTTTTCAACGAAGCAGTGAGTGCTGTTCACTCAGAAAAGAATGTCAAATTTGATGAAAACAAGATGCCTAGAGTTGCAAGCAGCGAGCCAAGTTGGCAAAATTATTCTTCTTTGGCATATTTATAATACGAATAACTTTTACAAAGAATGGAGATGCCTAAAGTCCAATTCATTCATACTCTCGAGGAATTAATCAAATTAACTTTCGCCTTTTCTCTATTTTCAGTGATTTAAATTGTGAAATATCATATCAAAGTGAGATTATAGTGCTCTTTTTATGAGTAAAGAACAAGAAGCGTTTAATGGGTCAAAGTTCTGCCAGATTTGGAAGTAAGTTTCGGAAAAGGTAGCTGAAAATGATATTGTTCCAGGAGAAAGTAACTCACTTAAGAATGTGTGACAGCTCAGATGGCAGTAGTTTGGATAGAGAAAAGGAAGCCCAGTTACAGGCCAATACTTCTTTCATGCAACCACCCTTCTTCAATGATATTTGCATACGTATTGTAACGATTGATTTGGCCAGCGGACTTAGAAATGGTATTGCTTTCATTTCTACTTCATTGAAATTTAAAGGAATTTCAGATGTAATCCTGAGAATTTCAGAGTTAAATGGAGTTTCGAATGTATTGGTGAAACTGAAAAAAGAGTGAATGAAATGTAACTTAAAAAAGCTATGGACCATTTCCAGAAATGGTAAAGTTTAATTTTCAGAAGAGCAAGTATTGGCAAATAAGTTCCTACTAGCATTCTTTTCGTTGCATCTTCGTGAACTGATCCTCAACGGTAATTACTCAATCGACAGAAACAGTGGCGTTTTACAGAATATTCCAACCATTGAGCTCCACCTTGGCACCACTGCCAATGCTGGACAAGCCTTCAGAGTTATTTTACGATATCTTTATACCGGAGTGCTTGCATTCGGTGCTGTACATCCCTTTCAAGTAAACGTTTACATCACTTCTTTAACCTTTAATTGTTGCTGTATCGTCTTGTTTTCCGCTGCTATACTCTTTCAACTAGCAAATCATGTTCTTATTGGATAGTACAAAATCTAGGAAAAGTTTTCTGTGAACTTGCAGGTTTTACAAGTATCTCGGTTGTGCCAAATTCCAATGGTGGAGATGCAAGTGGCAGAACTCGTAAAACTTTTCCTGTCTATTCAGCTTGATGAAAGCAGCTGTTTCATAAGACAGCATAATAACATGGCTAGTAAGTATTCGTTCCTAATTTAGACAATTATATATCAGTCTTAGTCCTGTCCTCAAAAATATATGACACTTGGATATATTGACTATTAATTCAGTTTGTTTCAATAAGTAACCAATTACGGCTGTCTTCAGTAGAAAAGTTCTGAGCAAGACAAACCCATCATGCCTTGAATAATTATTAAAAGACAGTTAAATTTGCAGTAATTTCAAATTCAATTAATTCAATAAAACAACGACGTTATGGATCAGTGCCCGTAAAGAAAGAAGTTAAGGGGTTTTCCAAAATCAGTTTTGAAAATGATTTGACGAGCAGTGAATCACTTGAGTAAGTGAATATTAGACAAGCTGGCTTCTAATTCTTCACAGATTGAACGTAGTGGTCATTTTGCCTCATGGCTTTCTTTTCTTAAGTTATTTGAAGTTTAATTTTAATTAAACTGCACGAAGTTATTACAAAAGAAAAGATATGCTCCCTTCTGAACCCTATTATTATTCTGAAATCAATTCGATTCGGACAATTGTTGCTTACTTTCTGCTTTAGCATATCGCCAAATGAATCTTCACCAGTAGGACAATCTGGATCGGTCGAAAGATTCAATGAATTTGTCCTTCCATCTAGTGACAAAGAAGGTTTACGTTTTTTCGATTTAAATTTATTCTTTAAAAAAATATGTCTAACTTTAATTGACTTAGAATGATTACAAACTTCAGTTAAAGAACGAGGATCAAATTTTAACATTGGAACACAGTGTTTTCTTAACCTCAATGTGGAAATAAAATTATTATTTGATTTCAGGTTGGTGTCGTAACAAGAAGTACATCGAACAGGTAGCAAACGGTTATATGTGCACAGTATGCCACAAAGTTTACGGTCGTTACAATTCGGTATCGTATCATGTTACTATATATCACCGTAATTCACCGATCAAGTGTGACGAAAAGGGCTGCCCGTTTAGGACTCGAGAAGCACGATACATTCATTTCCATAAATACTATCGACATCATATTCCTCTACCGGATAATATCGACTTGGGTACTTTTCAATATTTTCCATGCTTGCAAATAACCGCCACTTCTTCGTTATTTTTCAATTTTTTTTTTAAAATTCAGTCACTCAACATCAACTAATTATCGGTTTTCTCGAATAATTAAAATCATCAACGCTGCACCATTATCAGTTTCTGAAATACATTAAATATATCAAAACCAAAAAATCTCAACTTTCGATAGGTTCACGGAAATGTCCATTTTGTCGCCATGTGTCAAAAAGTCCCGCAATGCTTGAAAAGCACATAAGCCGTCACGTTCAAGACGTCGATCGGGCTAATTCCGCCGCTGCTGGAATATCACAAACTCACTTCTTACGATATCCTCAAGCTATATCTCACTTTCAGTGCTCGAAATGTGGCTATAGGTATCATTTTGAAAAAACACTTTTTCCATTAAAAAATTATTCAATCAATAATCAAATATTTCTTAATGAAAAGATTGACAGTAATAATTTTCAGTCAGTGGACATAGTTTGCTTCTTTCAAGATCTTTTTCAAAAACTACATCAATCCATTGAAAAACGTTTCACAGCCAGTCTGAATTTAAATGAATTCATTTGAAATATATACTATGTTTATAAGTACTTAAATTTTTACAATTATTCACTGCATATTTTATTGCTCGGAGCAAGAATTTCTTTTAAAATAGCCGTAATAGTTTTAAGTCAAAACAAAGACGGAAAATTGCTCCCTTACCTAATCTTATCATATCTTTTTGTAGAGGAAGGACATCATATAGCCTAGAACAACACAAATTATTTGTTCATAGTAAGGAAGCATTCCGGCGAAGACAATTCGTAACTGCTACCACTTCTCGCAGTGCTGACAATGAAAAAAGTAATTCAAATGAAATGTTTGAAAGGTTCGATTTCATTTATAGCAAGCTTCAACAAGTTCACCATGATTAGCGACTTATTTTATGAATATAAGAGTTTCGGATTCCTAAAATTGCTACTTCAAAGAAATTTCTGAACTTTAAAAGGTATATTAGAAGTTTCATATTATTATCCGTTTTCTTCAGCAACTTTAGCAAACTTTTTTTTTGGAGGAACGGTGAAGTTCTGCTGGTCGATACGGTAAGAAGAACGGGAGATATTGTCAAAATGGCAAACGTTGCTCCATCAACCACAACGAAGACAATGCAATTGGAGGCGATGTGTCTTGTGGCTCCTAAAGCATGAATTTACCTTTGAATCAGTAACACCTTCTCAGAACTCGGAACTAAACTCTATTAGTACACATAAAAAATTCTACTTCAACCTAAACAGAGTCTTTTAATCAATTAAATATCTTAAGTACTTAGAAGAAACGGTTTCATCTTCCATCCATTTAAGAGTGGAATCAACGATCTAATCAGATCTAATCAGTTTTCATGATAGTTTCTAGATATTTTTGATATATTTTCTTTTATTTTAAAACTGTAAGAATGAAATTCATTTCCAGAGTTACAGACTTCCAGTTCTTTTAATTTATTTCATTAAAACAAGACTTGTTGATCATATTTTGCAGTACATTAAACTGCTAAGACCACTCTACAAAGTTAAAATCATAGTATTTTCCTTTTCTTTCTCAATCCTTAATATATCCCAAAATACTCCTGAAATAACTTCTCGGGCTGTTTTATTTTATAGTATAAACGGGCTGTTGTACCTGTGAGAAGTATTTCTCAAGAATGTTCTGCAAGCTGTATTATCATATGTTTGTTCTTTTGTGAGAATTTAAAAAAAGAGCCAAATAACATGTGAAATACTTTTTATGACGAACAGCAGCCAAGGAAACGATTAAATTCATAAATTTAAACACATTTATATCCTTTATTCTTACTTCTTTTCAGTTTCTATGTAACTAAATCTCTCACCTGTTATTGCAAGACGCATTGCATCACTTTTCTTTTTTAGATTTGAATTGCTATTTAAATTACTGTTAACTGAGTAACGCTTCAGTAAAAAGTAATTTCTGCATTATAAGACGTAGTGCTGGCATGAAGAAATGATCTAAATACATTCAGTTTAGCTTCAAATGAAGCCAGCAATTGCTCGTTAAGAAAAATGCGTCGTTAAGAAGTTTCATTTTGTTACAGTACTTTCCTTCCAATTATGACCAGTGCATCCTTTGCTTTCCGGAAATTTTGAAAGTATAAAATTCTACCTTCGACAAACTCTCAGTAATTATATGTAGTTATTCAATCTTTAATTTGTTATTAATAATGCTTATATGTATATGTTCATTGACATAAATTCTGATTCCATCTTGTGCCTTGAAATAAAAATTAGTTGTTTACTCAGAACTTTTAAATTGGCAGTTTAAAGAATGCAATTTAGGAACTTGACATTTCCAAAT
The DNA here is from genome assembly GCA_003012265.1 of Setaria equina. Taxonomy (NCBI): domain Eukaryota; kingdom Metazoa; phylum Nematoda; class Chromadorea; order Rhabditida; family Setariidae; genus Setaria; species Setaria equina. The sequence goes on from PQVD01000011.1 coordinate 103,873, forward strand.
TGGAAAACTGAAGTCCAAATTTTCAAGCAGAAAATTTTTTCCCCATCATTTCTATGAAAAGGTCAAAAGTAGAACCAGTAATTTTAGAAATTAATTTGCACAAACCCGTTTAACCATTTACTTCTCAAATATGATCAGGGCTTCGTATTCTACTTTTTCTAAACAGATTGCATTACGATTAACAATATTTCAACTTTACAGCAGTTGGAAAATCGTCTGAAAAATTTTTAAGTTTCGTCACTTCAAAAAAAAAATCTGGTTCAGAACACTTGCAGAGCTTCCAGTTTTCATGATCTTCCCAATTCAATGTTTCAAAAAAATTTTTAAGCTCTAAAAAGTTCGCATCACTTTTTGAAATTTCAAATTTCTACAAATTTAAATATGCAGATATTTTACTAAAACAATCAATTGCTCTATAAGACTGCCTCAGCGAATTAGTCAGATTACTCTTTTCATATTTCTTAGACTGTGGAACGTTACTATTCAATTTGTCTTACAACAACAACATTCTGCAATATTGCATAGGTGTTTGAAAAGTATATTAAGTCTGGTCTATAATGTGGAGACTTTGATTTTTCTAGTTTTGCTATATGTGACAGCAGTAATTTTATATACTAGTTATTTTGTTTCAAGAAAACTGAAATATAGTTGATTTGTTAATTAGAAATGATAGTTAAAATATTTAGGATGATAGATGATAGCTATGATGCCATCGATGTCAGTTTTAGATGGCTTACGCTCACTACAACATTCTCATCATTAATATGTATTATGAAATTAATCAATTTGAATTTTAGGTATCAAAATTCGTTACTTCATAGTAGTAAAATCTTTGGTTTTATGAGCGGCCAGTAATGGTAATAGTAATTGAATTAATAATAGTTTAGTCCACTAATCATTAACATCGAATAAGTAATACTAATGACCAATTAGATTTATTGAAATTAAAAAAATTTAGACAACAAAGGAATCCATGGACGAACAAAAGAAAAAAGAGCAAGGTTTGAAGGGAAAGCAGGAAAAACTTACGAGGAGGAAAAGTAAGCATCAGAAGGATGCGGTTGCAGCGGAAACGGAAAAACAAAAAAATCTGAGAATCACTAAGTCATCAGAGCAAAAGACTACTCAAAAGTTAAAGCAATTCAAGAAATCAGAAAAAGAAAAGGCATCAAAAAGGAGCAAAAATGATTCCAAAGGACAGGCGAGAATCTGTTCGCAGCACCAAACTACCACTGGAAATGCTGAAACGGTTGTTGTTAGAAGAATGAAACTTGAGTGTTTTTGATTCCGTAACATGCACTGTACAGGTAAGGAAGGTTCTGCTTTTCATGAAGGCACTGCGCAGTGTTCAAAAACAAATTTCCAAGGAAAAACGGCAAATCGTTCTCGAGAGAATGTCAAAAGAGAGAAGAAATAATAAGCAAAAAAGACTGCGAGTTGTTATTGCTTCTGACCGAAACTTTCAACCAAATATTTTATTGTTTTTTTTTAGAAACATAGCAAAAGAAAAAAACAAACAATATTGAAACTTGCCACCCTTCCATTCACCTTCTGCTTCAGTTATCCGTCACTCTTTCTGATCTTTCCCTTTTGAAGCTAACGAGTGACACTATCTTGTTGACTTACTTGAAACTTCATGGATACACGTCTAAAAACTTGTGTTACTTTATGCAAGTTTTGGATTGCTATTGCCTTCAGTTGGCTCTCCGACTAAATATTGAAATTAAGCAATAATCTTTTTCAAGTAGGATGAAAAATGTCGATTAGTTCGAAATATTAAGTCTCTTATACAAATTTTACAATTTGTAATGCGAACTTTACCTTAATTTTTAATATCTTTAGCTGTGAAGACAGCAAGTTTTGATACATTAAAAAATTAAAAATAGTTCAAGGCATAATTCATAGACATTTGAAGTAAGCCAAATATTTCTAAGAAATAGCAAACACATATTTCTTAATCGAAGTTAGCTTGAGAGTCTTAAAGAAATAAAATGTCAAAAAAAAATTTTTTTTCATGACAGAAATCATGATAATGGTGATAACTCTGATCGATAATATTTCTATATTTAGCCAAAAAAAAAGAAAAAGAAATTTAAGAACCAACAAGTTTCTCAAGAAATATTTGAAAATTCAAAGTTTGAAATTTCAAATTACAAATCGACTCGAGTCACTATTTCAGCAACACAGTTAATCTTTATTCCTACTTTCAAATAAATAATAAGCAAAAAAATTGATCTCTTGTCAAAACAAGAAACTTATAGCATCTTGCCAATAGAGGTATCACGTTAAGATGAGATAGGTATTGAAATAAATACCTAAACCATTCTAGTACTCCAATGGATACAAATTTGGTACACAAAAATGATTATGTGAAGAAACCGAATAATGATGCTGAAAAGAAGCGGAAAAACAAAACTGAAAAAGTATTTATGTTTAAAATTTTAATCATATATTGTAGCATAACGATATAGAAATAATAAATACAACAAGGAAACTATTAAAGAAGCCCTAATTTAGGCTTAAATCTATAAGGTATAAGGACATCATTGAAATTGGCCATTTTGTTAATTTTTTTGTACAAGTTTATTTTCAAAGTTCTCCTAAACACGCAAAAATTGAAGTAACGTTCAGGAAGATGAAAACAACACACTATTTAATATAGACCCTGTAATACCGGAAATGGATTTACCATCCCTTCATTTAAATACCAAAACGGAATAATGTGATAAAATGATGACAAGCGAATAAATTGTTAAAGTATTTTATTTTCTAAAAGTTCCTTATCCATGAGTGGTGTACATTTATTGTGAAAGTAAATTCAGATAAGTTTGTTGAATTTGAATTTCTTTATACGAAAATGAAAGTGAACCAAATATGAAATAAATGCGCTTGAAAATGCTGAATTGTTTTCGATTTAGGTTTAAATCAGGTATCATTTTCTTAAAAGAAATAGATACAAATTAACTGACTGAAGTTAGTGTACTTATCACTTGATGAGAAATACTCAGAGAGGCAAAATCATTGCAACCGACAGGATAAGATAAAATAATTTCTTAACTGATCTCATTAATAGTCATGAATCTTTTCAACGGAAATTGTCAACTGCCACAAATTTGAGCACTTTTTTTATTTTACTAAAAATGTTATTTCTGACAGAATCGGTGAGTCCTTAACGAAAATTTGTTTTTTGTATGTGATGACTTCTAATCCCATTGTTTAATAATTTTGCCATTAGCAATCAAATTATCGCTTCTGAAAGTGCCGTCAGTGCAAAAATGCTAGCACTAAGCTCCATGTTCATAAATGTGCCACTTTCAGGGATTCAATTTTTAAATGAGTTAACCATGTGTTAACGGTAATCACTCCAGTTCACAAGTGTGAAATCCCCATAATTTATCGGATCTACTTATTACTTCAGAATTTGTGGCGTCTGAGCGAAAAAAGAAGACAGAATATTGGGCAAGAGAAAAAATATTTTTAGAAGATTGCAAGAATTCAATCTTTTTTCAAAAGACTGAATTATCTTTTAAGAAGGTTTTGAAGTGAGCCAATAAGCACTGGAGTTGTACACATAGTGCTTAGACTAACCAGCAGAGATTATTTGGCCTGCAAGCAATTTTTTCACTGACCAAAAATGAATTTAGCCATATTCTCGCAGGCTAGACTAACTTCTTCATCCAGCACATGGCGCTAACAGATGTTAGCGAATTTTGTAATTTAATTGAATACAAAATTAACAGCGGAACTCCATCGATTCTTAAGAAATAATTCGTTCTAAAATGGCACGGAAAGAATTTTCGGTATGTGAAAACATGCCTTTATCACCAAACTCCAACTGTAGTGGAATATCATTCTATCATCTTTATCATCAGTGTTAAGCTCTGTTGTATGATGGACTCGGTAATTCATTTTATATGCGACATTTTATAAAAAGATAATCAAAAGTTTATTCAAACGTGAAATGAATGAGAAATTTTGAAGCAGATTCTTTTTTAGCATCATAAATGAGCAAAATCTATCCGTATGAAGATTAATTTGCAAATTAATGAATCAAGGAAAAACAGGCAGAGAAAAAATTTTCTATTTCATGGAAGCATATGGATTCTGAAGGAGGATTGTAATAATGAGAGAAAATAAGAGAGTTTTTTTTTTAAATATTTCTTTTTTTTGATTTACAAATCTTAACGAGATTATAGCTAATCGATCAAGAAGTGAGGAAATTATACTATCCATAGACGCATTTCTATCACTGTAAGATCGGTTTGGAGATTGATTTCCTTTTTCTTGAGTTTTTTTAAAAACAGAAAAAGTAAATCAAAATAATTGAAAGTCCTATGTAGTCTCTCATGTTTTATAAATGGGAAAAAGGCAAAACAAACATCCTAAGGTATGCATGATATATATAATACAATATTTGTTGAATTTTTTTTTTTAGTTAAAGGGAACTCTAAACTAGTATCTTGGGTGCATCCTTGGAGTTGATGGGAAAAATAATTCGGCTCAACTTTAGGATCCGAGAGGCCATTCCGCTAGCCACTAATATGCATACAGTAACCGTCATTCCATGGGGATCCAGCTGCTCAAGAAATAATCGTCTTTCTCAATCATTTTCTCGAGAACTGAACCTCGTCTTGGCCACCCATTGTAATACACTGCAGAGCCATTTGTGAGATAAGCAATCCACCAGGAAAAAGTACCTGTACTCATTATGGTGTGATTACAACGAATCAATGTTGCCATATCGATTTCTCGATAACCTGATGACACGATGTAAATTTCACCTTAAAATTATTTCTATTCCCTTTAGTTAAACTTGAATTCACCATAATCATACGCTTAGGCTGATTTTGTACCCAACATATATTCTTGTTCTATAATCTTAGTTATTATAGTGAAAATTTTTGAAAGTATCTAATTTATTCTACTGATAGAACAAAATATTTTTGTACTGTTCACTTAATACTGGAATTTAAATTTGAACGAAATTTTAACTAACAGTACAAACCTTTGTGTAAATAATCAATATTTGTTTCAACCCAGTGCTTATTATCACTGCTTATTATGAATATTAATTTCCCAAACTTTGACCTATAATAGTGTGATATTAATAGGATTAAATATGCTTTAATCAGGAAAGTATAAGGCGTTAACATTACGCAAATTACTGAATGCAGATTGAAGTTTAAAGCTTCATTCATTTCACACCCTTTAGAGTTAAGATGCACAGGAAAATAGATAGTATTAACTTTAAATGGCTCAGTTTTATACACTTTTAATTTTGTTCAAAAATAACTTGTTATTACTATTACCTACTTGTCTTTTTACTACTTTTCTATCATTAACTTAAAAATAATATCGAAATGAAATTTGAAAAATTTTGGTAACCACTTGAAATCGAGCATATGAAAGATATTTGCTGGATATTGATTTTGGGTCCAAAAGCTAAAGTAATCTCATTTGAATGAGTTTTATTTCACTGACCTGAAATAATTCATTGCATTGGTAATATAATCTTTTGTGGCGGTTGTATGACCATATTTTACATTTCGGCTATTCGCTGTAACATCCATGCCATGCCGTACGTGTATCCCAATGTATACATAACCATCCGTAGCTATAAAGGATATATTGCATGTAATAATTGAAGCGCAGAAGAAACAGCCTACTTAGTTGTTATTATGTACCGTAGAAGTCTTGAATGGTATTCACTTGATCACTACGAGCTATGGAGAAAACAGTTTCGGAACGAAACTTCTCAGATTTAGCTTCCTGTAGATACACATCCGCTCGCTGGATGATTTCTGGTAGAAATGTAAACTGTCTTCGAATCAATTTCTCCTGAAATCAGTGACAATTTGACTGCTAGAATGCAGAGGAAAGCTACTGATGACATTGTCTGCACTATTCAATGTATGGCAGAAATAAGAATTATAACACGAACTTTAGGATTTATACAAAAGAAATTAATGAGGAAATTACTAACTTTAATATATTGATCGCATTCCATATTGTTTAATCGTCAATTAAGTTACATACTAATCATTGCTTTGATAAAATATAAAATCAACTTTTCATCACGATGACAAAAATACCTGTTGTGGATGAAAATAGCGATATGATTGAAGATATCCAGAAATATATTCGAAGTTTTGGCTTATAAACAACTCATCAACATCGTTTCCATAATATTTGCAACAAGACGAAAAAGTTATTGTATTTACGATATTTTCTTAATGATTAGATTTCAAATTTATTTCAAAAAATGATTTTTTTCACAGGTAAGATATAGAAGTGATTGAAATTTTTAAACTTACATCAAAACGATGTTCGTTTGGGCTGTAACGTCGGATTAGATCAGCGTTTAACTCGTTGCTTACTATAATTGCATCCAACCAAAAACCTCGTCGTAACTTACACTTAACAGGAACAATTAATTTTGCATCATATCGTTCGGCTATGGCCCGTAAAGAGGCATACTGGAACATTAAATTGCCCAATCCTGAAGAAAGCTTTTCTTGGTTGAATGCATATTAGAATTTAAATTTCACTGGTATTTCCATTTTAAAAAGTAAGTAGCAAATGATCCCTCCATATTAGTCAAATATTTTTTAGAAGGTAACGAAGCAAAATGTAACCTGGACTCCAGGAGAAGTTACTTAGCAAATAACGTTTGCTTTGGTCAATATCTTCTAAACTTTCAATTATTTTTATATTTGGCAAAGTCCATGGCTGATTGAATTTTACGTCTTCACCTGAACTACAGCAGGAAAATAGATATGAAATCTTAAGTGGTAAACGTTCACAAGTAAGCTAATTTTGCAGTTCCATATCTATGCTTCTTTCTGCTTCAGCAAACATCCATCTTCGTTCAAATATTTACTTCCAGTTTGTTTATTTTCAGTAGAAAGCAAAAATATTTGATAAAAGTTGTGAAGCAAGATTATCTTTTTCTTTAGAAAAAAATCATGGCTTAAAAAACAACCTCCTTGTGGGAAAATTCGAGTTACTTGAATGAATGATGATCGATCCAGACGATTAGTTTCAGCTACATGTTTATCGTAGAAACTCCAATTTGTTGCAGGTAAAAGTAGGAGAGATAAAGCTATCACAGAAATCAGAATTATCAGTCCTCTTCTTGTTGCTGCAAGAATTCAGATTTGTTTGCTCAATTGTTACAGCTCACGGTTTACATTAATGGAAATTTCAAAAAGTGTTTGTAATAAAACCAATTTAGGAGTCTCAGTTACTTCCGATCTCTTTTTTCTGCATATGCAATGCATGCAATAAAAATTTCAATATCCAATTTTGTTGTAAAATTTGAAAGGAAATCAGTTCAAACGCATCACACATCAATCTTTTACTGAATTTAGAGCACATCTTTGCAAAATTAAATGGCACTGAATCAACGCTGCAAATTTCTTCGCTGGAAATATCAAAATGGACTAAATTCATTTTGGCAGACGCTCAACTCTGAATTCAAATATTAATCAAAAGAATTAAATTACCAAAGTTTCGCATCGATGAAGTATAATTACAAGAAGTTTGTAAAGATATGATTTTCTTGAACACAGATTGATAATATGCACTCTATTTCAGTCTCGACAACAGTGACGACCACATGACCTTCACAGCGACATTACGTAAAATGAAATGAACAGAGCGAAGAAGATTGAGGTCGCCCACTCATATAATCCCCAAAAAAATTTTTTTTAAATATTTTAGGAGATGGGTGGAGAAAAAAACCAAACTTTCGAGAAATGGTCCCACTTTCTGAATTAGAGTTCGCTTTATGTTATTGCATGCTTCCAACAGGCAGTTCTATAAAAGTATTCGTGTTTTTTTACGAAAAAATCATAGATCAAACACTTATGGTATTTATACCGGAAATTCCTAATCTGGTCGGAAATAACAAGCTAAAAAATCGAAGATCGAATAAGCTATTTCGAGCTATTTCATTCTTCGCCAACCATTTCAAATGTGAATCACAAAACTATTAGAGCACCATTTGTTTCAATAATTTACTCAGTAGAAATGATTAAGCAGACTAATAGAATCTGGTAACGGTCACTTTTTTTATTTCTATAAGCATCAAGCATTACTTTATTCAAAATGTTTGTCAACATCCAAAGAAGCACAGAAAGTCCAATTAAGAATCAATGGAAGAGGGCGGATATATTTCTAGGAAACCTTTTCAAATAATTGACAGCTTATTTCCAAGACTATTCTGATACAAGTCTGCTTAGGCTATTATAAGACAGAAGCACAGAAATAGTTTGAGCACACTTTGATAATTTTCTACTACAACAATCTTTAAATCTTTTAACGCTGAAAATTCTTCATTTAGTAAAAATCATTTTATAACATATTGAACAAGCTCATTTTCATTATTTATAAATGTTTTGTCATTTTCACAGTTAAGAAAACATTTGCAACTATAACTATAATGCATCCATTTCAATTAATTTACACAATTCATAAAGGCGAATTTTACCTTCTGAAGATTAACCTGAAAAGGAAGTGTCTATCAATAAACATTAATTCATTGACAGCGTCTTAAATATCGCAAATTTAAGACAGTAGGAATGCATGCATCAATCGATGGCAAAGTTATTAATTTTGATACGCTTTGCAGGTGTTGTTGTCGAGGATCAGAATATTTTGGAATTCCATAATACTTGAGAAGAAAGGTCTAAAAAGGAAAATAAGATTACAAGCTGCAGTGAGCTTTTGAAGTAAGCAAGACATGGAACAGTTTTAACACTCTCAGATAATTCTATTAAAAGCTGACAAAGAATCATCCTCACCTCTTATTAACTTCAGATGATTAAGCATCACCGAGAGAGAATGGCACAGCTTGTTTATTGAATGACTGGAAGGAAAATTTCAGGATGGAAAAAACAATATTTTTGGCAAAAACCACGTGACTTTATCAACAATCATTATAACCAATCATACGCGATCATGTTCGATTTCATTCATTCTGCTGATAGGTGCAGCTATTACAACGCCGCTAATGACTTTAATATTTTTGAATTATTAAAAAAAAAAAGAACCAAGAACAAGCAGATTGAGGATGCTGCTGCCTTCTGTTGCAATGGATGTTTAAAAGAATTTGAGGAAGGATTAAAGAACAAGCAAATGCACGAATTCATTCGTAGCAAGATTTTATTATCTTGAAATCAAGCACAATTTCCATCGACCAAATGAATAAAGTGACAAAAAAGGGAAAGAAATTTGTGGGAATGATACTGGAAATTGTCTGCCGCTATATCCTTGAATGAATTATACTGTAAGGGAAATTCTGAAGTATTACCAAACAGGGCAAAAGTTATGCTTGAAGGTCAACATTCTGTTAGGTCGACGTCACAAAATCAAATTTGCACATTATAAAAACTTTTGGGGAATCTCTTTGATGATGTTACAAAGATGAATTGATCAGCAGTTAGTGACTATAGAGTTAGTTATGCTTGCAGTTAAGAAGATTCAGTACTAATTGGGACTAGAGACTAAAAGTAGGAAAATAATACTGATGGAGAGTTTACAAAGAAAAAGAAATCTATCACTGGTGAGAATCCTTCGGAATAAATTCATCTGAGAGAAACAAAAATAAATTTAAAGAATAGGTAATTCGTCCTTCATTTTTCTATGGAAATAATGTCGATGTGATCAAATTTTATAAATAGTATAAAAAACTTTTTCTCATTTTTTTCTTTGATATAATGGAACCATAATTAAATATTTGAAAAGAATTATTATAAACAATGGATGGAAACAATATAATTTGGAAATGAATAAATTTAGTTTAGCCATTTTACTATTTAGGCAATTGCATTAGAAAATTGAACATTATTGTTTTAATAATTAGCTTGCAAGTAAAATAAATTCAACAAAACTACAAATCTCAAATAGACGCATTTCAAACCGTAATGATCCCGATCACTTCTGCGCTAAGTTAAATAATTAAACAGCACAGATGACCACGTACAGAACAGTTTAATTACAATGAATATAACACAGTATCATATCGAAAATTTCCGCCAATTAATTGGCATGCCTATTTTGCAAGAGGAAGAAAAATTTTTTCAGTAATAGATTTGACAATTTTCGCAACAATTCATCATCATATAGGTTATATTCAATTCACTGAAATTGCAAAAGAATTATCTTTGCAAAGGAATGATATGTAAGAAAATTATTTAAGTGATATCATAGTCAGCAGGTTTTGATCCACTGAAGAGAGTATTTTCAGAAGAGCAAAAAGAAAACATATCCCGCATTGATACCAGACTATGATCTAAACATACTAACTTACTGCTCGACCAGCAATTACTATATAAGAGGCCTATTCTCAACAGTGACCATATTATTACGCAATATTGTTGGGATCTACTGGACATAGCCGCTCTACGTATCGACAAAATTGCTGCTGGTTTTCACGCGGACGACGATAACTCTCCGCATCACATTTTTGCACCTTTGAAAGGTATATTTTGAAAAGGCAATTCTTCATTCGTAGAATGTTGATTTGAAGGATATTTTTTCTTGTTTAATTCATAATTATGTTGCCTTTTGCTAATGCTTAGATGACTTGGTGGTTTTGCGAACTTAATTGTTGTGCATCATTGATATTTTACAAAAATTAAGCGATTAATGACATTGCAGAAGCAGAAAAAAGGAAAAAAGCAATGTCGCTCGTTCGCGCAGAAGCAGCCCCAGAATTTCCAAATATATTGGATGTGCTGCAATTTCTGGAAAACGAGCCTGTAATGCAAAATGCATTACAGGAATATATTGCTCAAAGAGAGCAGGTAATTCATTCATCTATTTTTATGACTTTTGAGCACAAAGTCTCGCTCACAAAAATGTGCAAACAAAATAACTAGATATTATTAGTGCTTTGTAAATTGTTTTGAGCATAATTTAATAATAATATAATGCATGTTTTTTTTTTCGATTTAAAAAG
>PQVD01000012.1:0-17385 GCA_003012265.1 Setaria equina
TCTAAATGCTATATTTTAGTTGGGATTGAACTAAAAGTGTTTTATTCACTATGAAATATGAGTGACTTCATTTTTTGATTTTTTTCTAATTCATGTTTCTGTCTTTTCGTTCCGTCTAGGTCGAAAGCTTAGGAGAAACTTGTATCGCGGAATGTATGTGCTATTTGGATAATGGGGTCTGTTTCATTGGATCGCGTTTTGGGGACAGTCAGCTTATACGTCTCAGTACAGGTTTACTTTTTTGTATTTTTATAGCAGATTAACTTCGTCATCATTTTTTAAAAGGAGACATAAAGTAGTGGTGGGATTTATCACTGATTTTGTTTATTGAGGATAGAGTTGGTTATATTTGTATTGAAAAGCCTTTCTTATAATATTTGTCTTAGTGAATATCAGCTCGATAATTTGCAGTATTAATAGAGTAATAGTAAAGTGCATTTCTTGGAAATAATCTTGACTTATAAAGCAGTATTCCTGGTTGTGATTTTAGGTTATTTGTTCAGAAAATGTAACCAAATACTTTTTATCTGCTTTACTTTTTTTTTAAATTTAACTTTCAAATTCTTTACCTGGACTTTTTTCTCTCAGAACCACGAGCAGATGGTACTGGCTACATATCGTTATTAGATAGTTACACAAATCTGGCACCGATCAGAGACATGGCAGTAATGCGGTGTAATGGACAGCAGCAAATTATCACATGTTCTGGAGCTTATAAAGTAAGTTTGCTTCTTTCCATGCAAGTTCTGAAGGAAGCATAGTAAATTGTTAAGTTATAATCAGTGCGATTGATCAAAAAATAAAGCTGTTCTCTGTAGAAGTCTCCTCCTTATTACAATTATGTCCTTGAATCATATTTTGTGAAGTCCATACATGTTCAGCTTCGTTTGTTAGAAATCTCAGTAATGTGTTTCTTGATTTCTTTTTTTTTTTTTTGTAGGATGGTACTATTCGCATTATCAGAAATGGAATTGGGATCGAAGAGTTGGCCTCCGTGGAGCTAAAAGGCATTAAAAATATGTTTACACTTCGTACGCAGGACCAAGAATTTGATGATTATATAATTCTTAGTTTTGATAGTGAAACGCATGTCTTGTTCATTAATGGCGAAGAATTAGAGGATACACAGATAACAGGTAACTGGATTTTTCATGATTTTCACTGCACGAAAATGTATCAGTATAGGAGAGAATTTCAATTATATTTTACATTACATCTCCTGTAAACTAATTAATTCAAACTGCAACTTAATACCTTATTCCATTTCCTTATTTCCAGGTTTCTCAACTGATGGTGCAACCCTTTGGGCAGGTTGTCTGTTTCATAGCAAAATAATTTTACAAGTCACACATGGCGAAGTAAATCTTATCGATGGTGATAACATTAAAATATGGAAAGCTCCCAAATGGATCACACTTGTTTCTGTCAATGAAGCAACCGGTTTGTTAGTCGTAATCTTCCTGATGTTGTGAATATGAAGTACTTAAGAGAGCGAGAGGAAAAATGGTATTATAGATGTATGTGAACTGAAGATTTGATCTTGGGTACTAAATTTTCTTTTTTAGAGGTGGTGGGGTGATAGCGGCAACAGGTGGCAGTTTTCTCCTTTTCCTATCTCTCTCTGTAAAGGATTTTTGTGCTTTTGTGAAATATCAAATGATGCAGTTAATGCTATGTTGAGATAAATCCATAATTTGTTGCAGGTCAACTAGTAGTAGTCTGTGGAGCTCTTCTGATATACTTAGAAGTAGCGTCTGCTGGCATTGAAGTAATAACTGAATTGGAATGCGAATTTGAAATTTCTTGCATTGACATCACTCCTGTTGGTAAGTGTTTTGTAGTAGTTGAAAGATGGAGAGAGATAGGAAATTGGGAGGTAAAAAGTCGTTCGAATATTTTTGCTTCTCCTTATCCATAATTTATGTGTAATTCTTGGTATTTAAATCATTCTCTTAAATCTTTTACTTTTTCACTTTTAGGAAACAATACAGTGCGTTCTGAAATTTGTGCTGTTGGTTACTGGACTGATCTGTCTGTTGCGTTGCGCACATTGCCACAATTAGTGGAAGTTGTTAGGGAAAAGATATCCGGTGATATGCTGTCTCGATCGATTATGTTGAGCCCAATGGAAGGGCATGTTTATCTGTTAGTGGCACTTGGTGATGGGACAGTACATTACTTTCAAATTGATATGAAAACTGGTTAGCCTAGACTTTTTTCTTCTTTTTTTTTGTGGATTTCAATCTGGGATTACCGAGTGAAACTTTTGGTGCTTTTTTCCACCTTAGTTTTCAATTTGGACTAGCATGCGGTGATTTTTTTTATATTTCAGTCCAAACCTTATGTGTCCTTTCTCTTTTGAAAAGATTTATGGTTCATATGACGTGGGTAGGTGAATTACTGTCATATGAAGTCTAATGGCCTACTGCTACATCTGACTTTAGGTGCTCTTCTCGATCCAAAAAAAGCGACACTTGGGACACAGCCAATACATTTACGTAAATTTCGGTCTCGATGTTCTCCACTTCATAATATCTTTGTATGCAGTGATCGTCCAGCAGTCATTTATTCGTCAAATCAGAAGCTTTTATTTTCCAATGTAAATCTCAGAATGGTTTCTACAATGACGCCACTTCACGCAGATTCTTACCTTGATGCCCTAGTGCTTACTGATGGACATGCATTGGTTATTGGTTAGCCTTAATCACTCTTCAGCTTCAAATGTATTTTCCTTATGTCACGATCTTTTTTTGTCAAGACTTCTACTTTTTAGTAGGCAATTTTACTTTTTCTGCACTTTTCCACGTGCAGTAGTATCTTTTTATGCAGGTAGAATCGATGATATTCAGAAATTGCACATCAGAACAGTTCCATTGGGCGAAAGTCCTTCTCGAATTGCCTACCAGCCGGAAACGAATACGATTGCCGTTACTGTTGAACGATTAGAGGTGCCTATGTTTTTATGTTCTTCCTCAGTTATATGTATTTCAAAGCTACGTCATCTTTAATTTTAGAAAACAAACTAATGGTAAAAACTATGACAGAAATATTCATCAATTACTTCAAAATATGTGATTGAACTTTGTTCATATTTTCCGTGCAGTTTGTGGACGCTATGGGAAAGCATCATTTTGGACAATGTGCATCTAAAAGTGCAATGGAAACATCAAGTAGTCGACTGAGCTCGATGAGGCGAGAGCCAACCCCGGAATGTTTGGCTGAGGAAATGGAAGTGAGCAATCATGAATTAATGTTAAGCAGTGCTGACTAATTTACTACGAAATCTTGTTGTTCGTAATTGATACGTTAAGAATTAGTTTTAAAACTGGTTTGAGATCCATATATTATGCTTTACAGTTCGTTTTTCATACACTGTTTTAATTCCTCTTCTCGACGTTCTCGGTGTGAGTGCAGTGAGGTTACAGGTCAGTTCAATTTTGTTGCTGGATTCCAATACATTTGAAATATTACATTCTCATGAGCTTGAAGGCAGTGAGATGGCAATGTCACTGGCTTCTTGTCAGTTGGGGAATGACAGTCAGCCATATTTCGTTGTTGGCACTGCAGTTATTATGTCTGATGAAACGGAATCAAAAATGGTTAGTTTCACAGTTACAGTTTTATCTGCTCTAAGTTTTTTTTTTCTTTTTTTTGTTATCCAGCATCTTTTGCTGTCCAAGCAAGCAGTGCATTTATTTAAAATGGCATGTGATGACTTCTGCTGTTTAGGGTCGAATTATGATGTTTCAAGCTTCAGAGGGTCCAGAGCGTATGCGATTAGTGTATGAAAAGGAGATTAAAGGAGCTGCTTATTCGATTCAGTCTATGGATGGTGCGTTGAGTCGATTATTTTAACAATTTCATTCTCTTCTGCTACTAAAAATTTGGAAATGAAAGAGATGCCGTTTTTGACATTTTAGTGCATTGAAATCTTTTTTTAAATAAAGGTATGTATGTTGTGGAAAATTATTGTGCTCATTGCAGGAAAACTGGTGGTGGCAGTCAACAGTTGCGTTCGATTATTTGAATGGACTTCGGATAAAGAATTACGATTAGAGTGTTCCGATTTTGATAATGTTACTGCTTTGTATTTGAAGACGAAAAATGATTTAATTTTGGTTGGCGATTTGATGCGGTCTCTTTCGTTGCTTTCCTATAAATCAATGGAATCAACTTTTGAAAAAGTAGCTAGGTAGGTTATATAGTTGGTGATTTCTGTTTTTTTGACTTCCAGTGAAGAGATATTGAAAAAAAAGAAAATGAAGACGTTGGATGAGTTCCAACTACTTCGCTTATTTCACTCATTTTCAAAACGCCTTTATATATAATGTATTTACTATCATAATTACCATACCGATCTCTGCCAGATTTCTTGATTTTGAAGCCGCCTAGGATCTTCGTCCGTAACCGTTTAATTTTAAGAGATTTTATGACAAACTGGATGTCTGCCTGCGAGATAATTGATTCAGACAACTTTTTGGGTGCTGAAAATTCATACAATTTATTTACGGTGGTTAAAGATTCTTTCACAGTGTTCAAGGAGGAAGGGACACGGCTGCAGGTAATCACTGTTTTGATTTCTAGCCTCAGAACTTTGTAAAATATTTATTTCACTCGAATGAAGCTGGCGATGTTTGATGTCGATCGGCTTTATCTTTCGAAAATTTCGTTTTTGAAATAATTTGTGAAAAATTGTCAGGCAGTTCTGCAGGAATTGGGATTATTTTACCTGGGTGAAATGGTGAATGTATTCTGTCATGGGTCTTTAACTGCTACTCAAGTTGACGTGGCACCTATCTATCATTCACCGATTTTATATGGCACCTCAGATGGTGGTATAGGAGTTATTGTTCAATTACCGCCAATGCTTTATACGTAGGTTGCTTTCATTAAACCTAGACTGCATTAAAAAATATATTTTTTGGAAATAAAAAAAAAGGTTTGACATAACGGAGAGGTACTCTTCTGGTTCAAGTTAGAAAGTTGAAGGTGAGCTATAATTTTTCGTATTTTAGATTCCTGCAGGATCTTCAGAAACGTTTAGCCGAATACACTGAAAATTGTATGCGCATTTCACACATGCAGTACAGAACATTTGAAACAGAGAAACGAAGCGAAGTTCCAAACGGTTTCATTGACGGTGATCTAATCGAGAGCGTTTTGGATATAAGCAAAGATTCAGTGAGAGAAATTGTCAAGGGACTCAAAATTCCACTGTTAAATAGTAAGCTTGATTTCTAACCCAACAGTGTTTAAAATTGATCACGCTTATATTAGTGGGAATTGTCATGAATTAATAGATCATGCTCTAAATGTTTCAAAGCGCTTTAAACATTTTTCTCTAAATTGGTCTGGTTTCACGGGGTTATTTCTATTTGAGAAATGGATACCCGAAAATGATCGTACTGAAGAGTATTTTGGTCAGAGATTAAGGCGCTTTGACATGAATTTCTATCAGTTTGCTACTGAAGAATATTTTTTGAAAATAATCAAGCAAGAAATTATTGTACTTCTTGAGAGACTTGAATCACTCGTAAGGAAGGCACGGAAAATAGCCAAAGAGGGAAGCAGTGGAAGCGGAATAGCTAAAAGCAATGAGAATTACATTAATTTCATAGGTGGATCTTGGGTAGTTAATTAACATAATTATAAGGTAAGTTGATTATCTAGGTAAGGTCACCAGTTGCATTTGGTTTCTCGTATGGTGACTGTGAAGCTGTATCAATACAATTCATGATTTGTAAATTGTGTTGCATTGTATTTTTGCTTACTGCAAGCTCACTGAATTTAGGTTTAGAAATATTAAAGGCAAGCCTGACCAATAAGAAATATTCTGATCTTACATTGTGATGTTATCCTGTCTTATCATGGCATTTCCAGTAATACCATTTCGCGCAGTTGGACTAAGTAGGACGAGGCTTAGTATTCCCCTTCTAATGCAGTGTTTTTATCCTCTAATATCTTTATAACTATTTCAAAGATAAAAATCTTCTGTTCAACTAATCGAGTAATCATGTTAGTTTCAGGTTTGCCCTCCGAAACTATGGAACTATTAGATGCGACAGCTGAAGATGTGTTAAAACTTGTCGAGGATTTATCCAGGATACATTAAGGGAAATATGTGTTATTTTCGTAAATAGTGTCCTTTTTGCAGGATCTTAGGATTATATAAGAAATGACAGGTAGTCTGCTCTCTAGTTTGGTGGTTTGTAAAAACAATTCTCAAATTCATAACTTGATGGTCACTATGCACTGTGCACAAATGCCGTTTGGGCTCTCTTGTTCACTTGTTTTTGCTCTGGTAAGATGTTGCGGTTTCCCCCCTGGTCTCACTTGTTTCCGTAGCTTTGAATTTGAAATAACATTCTTATTGCTCCATAAATTTTTAGAAACTTATCTTCTGATGGAAATTGCTGTTTTTTGTTCAGTCATTTATTGGGGCTCTTGATTTAATGATCTGTTCTTGAGTTCTTCAATATTCGTTCAGATTTTTTCTCTTCCTATTGATTTATTTCCTGAAATTGTCATGTCTAGTAGCAGTTTTGAAATATTTCGATGTATGTTTGTCTTTTTTTTTTTTGAGAATTTGTCATGTTGTTCAGAAGCATTTCTGTTCTCAGATTTGCTAAGTAGTTGTATTTTTTTTCTCTCAATTGATGTGATTTATTGTTGTTGTGCACTAAAAAGTTCAATTCTTCTGTTATTAGATGGTTTGTGTCGCCTCTTCATTCAATTTGTATCATGTTTGTCATGGATTGATGATAGCTTTACTGGAAGTAAATATACACTTGTTCCATGTTTGTTTTTGAGTGGTAGGATTTGATTTCAAAAAAAAAGGAAAAAACAGTCGTTGCTGTCGGCTTTGTTGGTTTATTTTTTCTTCTGGATGTGATAAAAGTCCTGCTGACCAAGCATACTGTTATCGCGATGATTCTATGAAATCCGTCAGTTTGTAAATTCTCACAGCTAATAGAATTGTTATCTCAATTATATAGAATTTGAGCCGATGAGTGGATGTAGCAAGAGTTTTGCCACTTTCAAAAGCTTGAATTTTGATTTCTGTTGCTACTGCAGGTTTTGTGAGGTCGTGGCATGTCTTTGTCATTATCAGATTAGGGGTGTAGAGGTTGCTAGTTAATGTCGAAATGGTATTGTCAGTAAATGCTTGATGGATACTGGATTTTTTAGCTACGGACCGCAATTTCAGGCATCAAGATGGGTAGGGAGTGTTGTGGTGGAGAGATTGTGGCAGTCTGTATTTGACTGGCATGAAGAGTAACGAGTGTGTTTGACTTTGCTGTACGACTGCTAGAGCTTTTCGGTGTCATGTTGGGTTCATACTTTTTTAGCCTGTAATAGCGGTCCAGTGCGATGTAGTCTTTTACTATACAAAGCAGCTGACGATTACCATCTTTCATAGTTGATAGGTACTATTTACAAATGATGCATGGAATCAGCTGTTGCTGTCATTCTTTTGTCCTTTAAGGTTCGCTGTCATTGTACAGATATTTCGAAAATGTCGAAAATGGGGACGATCAATTCAGATACCGATCCTGACACTGTTACAATTTTACATCGTCGGGGTCCAGCTCAAAAAACATTACGAACAGCAGCTGTGAGTTTGTTTTTATTTTGTAAATATAATTAATTGCTTCTCGACGAACTTTCTTCCCGTTACTGTTTGTTTATAATCTTATGATTGACTCTATATCATATTTTGAGGGTGCAAATAGTTAAACACCGTGCATACGCACTGGTTTATCTATCTGAAGAGATGCACCTGTGTCAAAGACTTCCTATTGTTGAATATTTAGATTATTCATAAGGTGACCGTAATTTGATAACCTACCGGCACGTATGCTGTGAAAACATACTTATATCATACATGTAACTAGTAATTGTAGAGACATCTTACAAAGCTGTTACACTTCCATAAGGTCAGGTCTGTTATGCTAGGTATTATGTCGTCTTGTTTGCAGGAACTGAATGCGGCACAGCGACGTGGAGTAGCTATTGAGACATCCAAAAAACTGATGGCTGGTGGTAATAGACAACATCATGCGGCTAAAAATACTGCAAGGTTTTAGAATTCTCATTGGTGATTGCTTAGCTAACTTCTTAAATGTCCCACAGAACTGGTCATTTTCTCAGTCGTCGTATGCATACCGCCTGCAGAAAATACTCAAGTTATTGCATTATCATAAATTTCCACTTGTAATCTAGAAATTTTTGTCCTCTGTTGTCAAAGTTCTTTATTATTTCTAGAGCTTACTTTCATTGAAGATTAGACGAGGAAACTGAGGAGTTACATCATGAACGTGTTTCGCTTACACTTGGAAAGGTGATGCAGCAGGCTCGCCAGACGAAGGAATGGACACAGAAAGATCTGGCCACAGTAAGTAATTTCTTTATTCCCTTATATATCTTGAGACCGCTTTCAATCGTCATGTATTATATATATGTGTTCATTTCAGCACATCAATGAGAAACCGCAAGTAGTAGCCGAATATGAAAATGGTAAAGCTGTTCCTAATCAGCAGGTAGTATGCTTTAATTTATGTTTCCTTGCTACTTTTATTTCGTAAACTATTCCAACATCCCTGTAACGTAATTTAGGAAAAAACCATTTATAGTCCTATTTTTTCTTTTCTTTTTTTTTTTTTTTTTTTTTTTTTTGCAGATATTGGCTAAAATGGAACGAGCATTAGGTGTAAAATTACGCGGCAAAGATATGGGTCTTCCATTAGCTAGTAAAGGCGCACCAGCAGGTATTAAAAAGAAATAAGGACTCTCAGAGGCTGAACTGCTTGTTGGTGCCTTAGTTTTACTGGAAAGCATGTGAAATGCATCATACCACGCGCATTTGTTAATATGAAATAATTTGTGTTTTTTTCCACACACCGTTGTGATAATTCTATTACTATGCTGGAAGTATTCATTACTGGATAAAAGGTGATTCCTATTTATCTTCTTCCATGTTTCATTGAATTCCACGTGTGTTTAATCGTAAGTGATCATTATTATTGTTATTTGAACTGTTTTTTTTTTTTAAAGATTTATGAAAACGCAAGCATCAAAAACTATCATGAAAGCTTTCTGTTGAAATGTGGTTTGCAAGCAGTGAAGTATTTCTTTGTTCCGGGTATTAGTTTGGATGAAGTGGGGCTGGTAAAAGACTTTTGCGATTCGGAAGTATCATCTTCACCGTTGCCGAAATATAATCATTAGAATTTTTAATGGAGTTTTATTAGTGTTTCTTGTTTGTTTTTAATAGTAAGGAGACATTAAAATCTATGTGCTTAATTGATGAATTACTGGAGACGCACATTCCGCGCAGTTAGTAGGTAATACGGTTTTTTTCTTTTTTTGCAGTTTATTAGGGTAATTCAGTACTAATATTTGGACATCAAACTGGAGGGTAGCACCTATTACAGTCAGGAACAGCTTTTCTGTATCGCAGACCTGTGTTTATATATACACTTTGTAGCTTTTTCCATCCGTGCTCACTACGTGTTGGTTTTTACTGAAGTTTTTTTTCAAGCTATGGAAGTTATAGAAAGTGCAAATTGCTTTGAATTAGACGCTATTCTGATTTGGTAAATAATATGGATTTTCTTCGATTTCCGTTCTCGAACCTGTCTTCCCATAGTATTTTATAGGATGATATTTGAATTATTTGTGGATTTTTTTAGGCATAAGTAATTAGCTTGGATTTCTTACCTTCTAACTCTACTGGTGTTAGTGGTGCTGAGTAGGTTTCATCATTATCTAGTCCTTTACCTTTACTTTCTGCCGACAAGGCCATACGCAATTTCTACCTGCGTGGAAGTGATACACAGTAACCATTATTTACAAAACTGCTGCGTTAGCTTAATGTATTAAGCAGTTCCGAGATTGTTGGCATGGATATTTCAAGAAAACACGATTTACAGTGGCCTGTATCCCACTCTATAAGATTAAATTAGTTGAGTTCTGTTTAAGAATCTAGTAATTAAGCAGTCCAAATAAAGGAAGCAAGGACTAATGGTCTCATGAAGAGGCAGGGAAAGAGGGATGGTGTGGAAGGAATCTGAGCAGCTAAAATTCATCATATATTCTTTTTGTTGAACTTGTTCCTGAGTGATTGTCAACAGAATCGAGTTGGCTACAGAAAGGCAGCACGAGATTGGTGCGACAAAAGGCAAAAATCAGTTTCAACATGATATGGTTGTTAAGTGGGAATGGAAGTGGAGGAATCAATCTACTAAGTTAATTATAATTGCTGGGACATCTAGTCATTGTACTGCTTCATCGCTTTTTTTTTGCTCCTTCTAACCGTAACGAAAAACAAAGTTGGACAGTCTTACTCGCTTAGGTTTATTGGGAGGTAATTTCTAACTTTTAATCTTTCGATTATTTGGGAGTGGACGAAATGTGGAAGGTGGAAGGAACACTTGCTGAAGGTGGGCAGAATTTCGAATGGGAAAAAGTACAATAAAGTGAGTAAGCGAGAGAAGTCCAACAGTGTACGACCAGAAATGTGTGTTGCAAATTTCACATTTCGGCCACCGTTTGTTGATAAATTAGGAGTTGTTGCTTGAACATCTTTCTCATTTTGAAACTAAGCTTGTCTATCTCTCTCCAGAATTAGAAATTGAACAATGGAATGTGAAGAGTCAGGGCAGCAATCGAGATCTTGAGTTTTGAAACGCGGTGATTTATTTGATAGGTACAACTAACTAGAAGTCCAGCTTTAACACACTGCATCTTCCCCACACTAAATACTAATTACTGAGCTTCTGATCACCGTAAACAAGTTATTGGAAGAGATTTGACCGGATTAATGGGTGGTTAAGGGAAGTTCTAAACTGTTCTTGACATGTAGGAGAAGAAAATGGCTAGAAATTCACAGAAGCAAGCATGCAAATTGAGTGGTACAAGGATAAAGGAACGGCTATTTTCGATTCCCTAATCAGCGGGAACTGCAGGTAACGCTAATAGATCTATTATTACTACTGTTTATGTGAACAAGAACAGGATCAACTTTTAATTCGAAT
Organism: Setaria equina; assembly: GCA_003012265.1. Classification (NCBI taxonomy): domain Eukaryota; kingdom Metazoa; phylum Nematoda; class Chromadorea; order Rhabditida; family Setariidae; genus Setaria; species Setaria equina. The sequence continues at coordinate 11,037 of PQVD01000012.1, forward strand.
AAATAAAAAAGAATCAAGTGGAGGTTAAATCCTTTAGTCATGAATGTGAAAGGATACACATACACGTTATTTCAAGCAAATCAAAAATCATGTTTTCCAGCTAGCTACTCTTAAGTAGAACTCCTTAAAATATCGAAACAGTGTGGCATTCCATTAAATGTAATCATAATATGGCAGCAAGGACGGTATGTCATACCTGCACCAGTAATATCAGAGTTGAAGGTTAATGAGGCATTCCAGAAAAGCACGTCATGTCTACCACGTTTGCAGAACGTCTTTTAGCAGATTTGCGTTCAATACCCAACTAACTCCAAGTGAATCTTTTCGCGGATTACAACTGCTTCCATCTTATCATTGGGAGCAGTACTACTATGAGTGGTTCTATTTCCTTATGTTTTCATTTTATTCAGGAGTGACAGTTTGTTTAGAACAATCATTCAATAAAATAAAAAAAAAAGGTAGAGGCAGTTCTTTGTTCCTTATTCTGAATCTTTAATGAGTGAATAAAGGATTTCGAAACTATCAGTGATTTGTTTATATTTGTAGGATAATTTTAGTTTAGACTTGACCAAATAGTCTATGTTTCAGTAACTGATCGATGGAGAATCTACTGCATTGTGTTTGGTTACTCTATTAAATATGATGAAACAGACTAAATTGCAATTTGTTAGGAACAACTTTAAGTAGTGGGAGCACTCGACAACGGTAATTTCCACCTTTATTGAATTACCGACGCTTATGAGATACTAATCGAATCTGATGCCTGCAAATTAAGCGATATATTTCGATATGCAGCTACAGAATCACCGTCTTTCCTTTTCTATCAGTAATCCAATAAAAGTAAGATAAAAGTATAATTTCATTTGATGGAAAAGTAAAATTTACTTATTTATTTTAAGTTCATAGTAAAGTCACATTCCAGTAATTAGTGGTTTATTGGAATCTATCATTTTATCAGTAAACTTATGTATGCATGATACACGTGGTAGTGTGTGAATTTCATATAAGTTTTTTGTTCTTATTTTGCGTCCAACCTTTTCAGCTCACAATATTTGCCGATGCTGTCAGATGGCAATCTTGATGACATTTTCAACCTTTTCTACAGCAGTATTTAGCCTAGAAGTAAAATCGAGCATCAAAACAAGTTGATTTTCTTCTGCGTTATTTGTGATATTCAATTGTTCTACGCAGAAAATAATGATGAAATTGTTTGTTTCGAATTTGAGATTTATGCAGTAATGAAATTCAGATCGCATGGGCAGAAAAGGTAATTGAAACGATTTTTTGCCAAACAGCTTTGTTTAGATTGTTCAATTTTCAGGGACTAGTCATTATTTCACCTTGGGAGACAACAGACACTTCAAGCTTTATAATGTGTATAAGTGCATCATCTGAGAAACAAAAAAAAAAAAAAAAAAAAACAATCCTATACCAATCAGACTGAAAAAATGTCGGGATAAGTACTGAAAGAATATAAATAGTGAAAAGAAGTGAATATTTTATAATAAGAAGAAACTGTACAAAAATTGAAGAACTGTGCATTATATGTGAGAGTGATGGATGATAACGATGATGATAAGTAAGGAATCTATATCACTAGGCCGTCAGTTTTTCTAATTTGAAATTGATGAGATTCAAATTACAAGAAACTTGGAAGCATTTCAACCACAGGGAAAACAGCAGCTTCTTTATTAATCATAGGATTTCACAACTTCATTATTTATGGCTAATGGCTTTTTCAGCAGGGAAGACTTCTGGCCATAGAAAGGCGTATTGAGAATGATAGCAATCTAGTTTGACGTGAGATCTTGAATTTATTCCCATGATTCTCTCACTAATTAGTTCCAAAAAAGTGTCATTTTTACACCTATGTTATTCTAGCTTTTTCTTCGCGTCTGTCTATTTATTATTTCAAACATTGCCTCATTTTTGCTCGCTCCAGCTTCTTTAGTTGATAACGATCGATGACTGATGTGTTCGGTTCAGTTGAATCCGCTACATTGAACCTATCAAACTTTGACTCATAATTCAGCGCCTGGTTCTGTATCTTTGTCTGCTTACCTTCTTATTCTTTGATCATTTAAATATGGATAAGAAAATTATAGATTTTTAGTTGATGGCGATCGATAACTGATGATAAATAAGTTCTGATTTGATTATATATACTTCAAAATATCCTGCAGTGATATTTGTCAAATGAGTAAAATTATTAGATTAATCAACTGCACAATAAAAATGTGAATTTCCGAGTGAGGTACCATTCCGTATTATTTATATTGTTTATCAATAATTGTTCCACAATTTTTCTTTTTCTGTAATCTTTGTATGTTCATTTTTCATTACTGAAATGCCGTTTAATAGAAGGGCTGATTTGTAGTGGATATTTTCTCATGACTTCCGTCATACCTTTAATGATGTGATTTCACTACAGCAACTTAAGTTATGGAAGAATTTTTGTTGAAGGTAAATGCCTATGATGATTTGCCCCAAAACAAAAGCAATGGTTTCATTTTAACTGATGATACCGTTTCATCGAGATGTCGAGTAGATCAGACAAAGATTTTATTTTAAGTGAGTTAATATTAAAAAACACGAGATTAGAGAACTTGATTGCGTACAGCAGAAATTGCTCAGTTGCTTAAATTGAAGAAAACCAAATACGGTTCGTGTTTCTCTTTACATTTCAATCACAGCACCGAAATGAAGGAACTTCTCCAACTTGTTTTTTCGCCATATCAGCTGTATCATTATTTATGTCTTGTGCTGGCTTCCAATCTTTTCTGCAATAGAATTGAATAGGAATTATGAATAAGATGTCAACATTTTTATTTATAAAGGCCCATGAATACAAGCAGCTGTAAGTGAATGGATTTGTGGAAATAGTACTTTTTTCCTGAATTTTTTCTCAGATATCTAAAATTGAAATTTCAAATATCCACCAAAACCTTATAGAAAAGATCGAAAACGGATTTTTGACTAGGTAAAGGAAACCTTCAATATAGCTGTTTCATCAAATTCCTTCAGCGATTTTTAGTTTCGCTTGATGATTACTCAACATTAAATAAAATTTCTACTATTAACTCAAATGTCTTTCCTTTTGCCTGCATATTCCCATGAATTCAAGGATGAGACATGGAGTGGATTTGGTTTCTGCTCTGCTGGATATTGCCTAATATTGGTAGCGCCCTGTTTACGTTGTCCCGAGTGCAGAGTGTCGCGGTACAGGGAATATTGCTCTGCGAGGGAAGACCGTTATCGGATCATCAAATAATTCTCATTGATCATGATAGTACGTTCCCTCAGTACTCGTCATTTGCACATTGATTTCCTGGGATGTCAATACACAAGTTGCTTTTTATGGAATATTTCGTTATTTAAGCAACAAAACACTGCGAAAATTAGCGAGTCTTTTGAAATGCCCAAGTTAGAAGGATTAGATTAGTTTTTCAGTCTCTTAAAATTTTCAGAAGTGGCGAAATTTTTGAGGACCTTTCATAAGATCCAGTAAGACAAATTTATGAAACTGTCTGAGCATAGTGCACTCATAGCAGTTGCAGCGACACGTTCACTCTTTAATTTGTTACTGAAAAATTTATTTAGGATTAGATCCAGATGATATAATGGCAACAAATGTGACAGACCAAAGAGGACATTTTTTTGTGCGTGGTAACGAGAGTGAGTGGAGTACAATTGACCCAGTTCTTATCGTTCGCCACAAATGCAACGATGGTGGGATTGTATGTAGATTTTATTTCTTCTCTTCGACGTAAAAGGAAAATTATTTTCTAAGTTTTTTTCTTTTTCTTTGCTATCAAACTGACCTCATAAATTTTCACCGTGATTTAAATGTTTATCGTTTCGTGTTTCCCTCCACTGATATTATTATTTTCAGCCATGTGATCGTGAATGGCGTTTAGGTATTCCAGAAAAATATGTCAGTAATGAAGGAGATGCCCAGTACATCATGGATATGGGTATCTTGAATGCTGAAGTGGTTTTTTACGGCGAGAAACGAGAATGCCTATTGTAACATTTCTAATTTTGCTCCAACTATAAACACAACCATCATTTGTAATTTGCAGAAAGGCTGTAAAAAGCTGAATTTTAAACTTCTTTGTTTTTCACAGTATCTTAAGCATAACTATGTTGAATTTTTCACCACATTTTACTAATATTTCCTGAACTGTGAAATATAGGTATTTCTATCACAGTTTGTTATTAATAATAAAATATTTACTTCTTGCTGCATCAAACAATCATTAGAAATCGGTACCGTAAAGAGCTAAGGATTATCTGAAGTTATTCGTCAAAGAATTCAACACATGCCATGGATTCTTACCTATCAAGAGATGTACACTCCGAGTCAATAATAAGACATTCTTATACCAGAAGTGATTATTCACCATCAGCTGATTATGTGTTCCATTCGGTCACTGATTATTTAATGCTGTAATTAGTGAAAAAGGATGAATACTAGTTAGGTTAGATAATAGTTGAGTATCTGTAGGAACTTCCAGAAACCTCACCTTCTCTTCAGTGGAGAGACTCAGGATTTGAGGAACATAGACAACATACGTACACAGCAGCAGGCAGACTTTGTAACATTGACAGCTGTCCGGTGCAAATGGCTCCTGATGAAGTGATCATTGTCAGCAATCACTTTTCATTCTCTTCCACATTCAACCCAATCCAATTCGATGCATTCTTTTCGTTGACGTCTTCATAGACAGATCACTTGTTACTGTCCAGTGAGTCAGGAATTTTAGCTTCATGATGTCGACGGGTATCAAGTCTTAGAAGGTAGACTTATCAAATATTATGTTCGCTAGCTACACTCTCACTCTCGCATTTATTGTCAATCATTTTCCCCTTCCTTTTACCGCTTTCCTTGCCATTTGGAAGATTTCTTGGAAGCTGAGACGGAAATACGTGCAAGCTTTCTGTTTCCGGTGGGTTTTTTTCCTTTTTTTTTTTTACAAAACTCGCACACAGTGCCGCCAACCCAACACATCTTATCTTGAGAAAATTAAAATTCTTTATTTTCCATTCGTGGTCTGTACACGTTTGCAAATTTTGCTTCTTTGCTGAGAGATTTCTATCGGTACTAGAAGCTTGTTTCCCTACTCGGTACTTCTTTTTCTACTTGAAGACGAATCATCATGCACCAAATGTTTCCCAGTGATAGCTGTTATTGTTCAGCACTGCTTTTTAAATTCTCAAATGCATCATTTTTAAGAATAATGCATTTGAAGGAAGTTCTTTCCAACTTCCAGTATAGCGTGTGGAATAGGATGGAATTTGAGAAAAATAAATTGTTGTCATTACAAAGATTTTAGAACAAAGAGATCGTCCAAAGGGTCTGAATATTTTATCACTTGTTAATGAGAGTTAAATTTAAGTTGGTATCGGTATATATAGATAAAATGATGAGACTACAAAAGGTCACTGTGTCAACACAAAAAGTGCTACGTACGGTCTTTGATGCTTCTGAGCCAGCTTATTACTATACTAATAAATACGTTCTAATGCTTCTGATGCTATGTTCTATCCAAGGGAACTGTTTAGTTCTAGTGCAGTTGTGAAATGAATTTTTACTGATACTCTGCTAAATTTTCAGTAAAATGTGTCCAATATTATCAGTGGAAATTTATCTTGTCATTGCAATGATGCATACAGCTAATGCATTCTTGGAGCAGAGCGTGCACGTTCGCGGACGACTTCTGTGCGGCTCTCAGCCAGCTTCCAGTATTCTGGTGAAATTGGTCGATAAAGATGATGGTAATTAGACTTTCTTTAATTATTCTTAATTCTAGACATTTTTTTCTTTATGTGAATTTCCAGGAATCTTAGCATAATATTAGCCAGTTTATGGTAAGTTCATCAAAAGTTGCTGTTCAAATCAGTATCTATGAATAATCAGGTCATTTTTGTCATTTTCAGGTCCAAATCCAGACGATTTGATGGATTCCTGTTATACAGATAGTGGCGGTAAATTTGATTTACAAGGCAATTCCTACGAATTCTCAACGATTGATCCCGAAGTACGAATTTATCACGACTGCAACGATTATGGAAGGGCACGTGTCATTCATTTCTTTTTAATAGATTTGGGAAAAAAAAAAAAAAAAAAAAAAAAAAAAATAAAAAAAAAAAAAAAAAAAAAAACGATGTTTATAGGAAGTTAAGGACAAGATATTGATTTCATATGTGAAGTTGTGTACAGAAATAACGTTTACACTAAAATCTGGAATTAGATGGAACTTATGAGTTTATTAACGATAATCCCGTAACGGTAGCCCAGAGTTGATTAAGTGGAGCAACTTTAGGTTATAAGATGAGCAGCATGCAA
>PQVD01000013.1:0-40149 GCA_003012265.1 Setaria equina
AAATAAATTAATTAATTAAATTTATTTCCAAATAAACAAACCGCCATGCAATCAACACCAGAATTACATGGAAGAAATGCTTTTGAAAGAAAGAAATACATTTAAAATTTTCAAATAAAACTTTAAAAAAAAAAAAAATTGACATACCTCTAAGCTACGGTTTGTTGTCATTTCAAGATTATCATGATCAACATATTTCCTTCCTGCTCCTTTCTGACCTTCTAAATCCATTACTAAATTTTAAATTATTTTATTAAAGAAACCATAAATTGCATTTATTATTATTTTGAAATGCAATTTTTATAAATTCAAAAAAAAAAAAATGAGGAAAACGCATCGAGAATAGAATTTCAGGATCCGGGTAACTTTTGCGCCGACTCCTAGAGAGGCAGCATACTTCCATGAACATTTCAGAATGCAAAACCATGATATGTATTGCGAATTGGATTGGTAATTTTTTTTTCTTTTGGTGACATTTCAATCCTTCTATTACTACATTCATATTTTTCCCATGTGCTTTTCCCCAATGTTTCATACACATGGCCAGGTTAAGAATACGTCATATAAATTGGAATTCATGAGTACATTTTTAAGAAAAGCATTTTTCGTTCACTCATTCATCGTTCTGGTTTGTGTGAACCTTTTCATTGATTTATAGTCTCCACAAAAATGCATTCTTTATTCTTTTCCTTTTTTTTTTCTTTTTGCTTATATAATTAACACACTCTTTAATGAGATGGAGAGATATGACATCTACTGTTTGCTAATCCACCTCCCAGATTATGTACAAACCTATCAGTTAAATGGCTATCAGCTCCAGTTAAATGCCTTGCTATCCATTAAGTTATGTAATATCGTGCCATCCGGAGACAAGTATTTAACGTTTATTACGCTTTCCGTTTGATGCATCCTGCTTAATTTTTAGGTCATTATTTCTATGTTAGTGTATTGCTTTCGAGGTTGTGAAGTTATATTTTCCACATCTGAGAGAATCATTCTGAATAAAATATAAGATTCGTACTTTTGCTTTTGTAACATAACTCTAATGTGAGATTTCAAATTTGGAATTTCATTCCAAACATTTTTATTGCATATTCTAGCCGTTGACCGTGCTGCGTTGACATGTTGTGTCCTGTACTTAACGACACTGAACAGAAATTAACCAGAAAAGAGAGGTTAAAAAGTTATTTTACATACGTGTGTCGTTTTTTCTTCTTTCGAGGAAAATTGGTTTATTCTGAAAATATTTCCTACTGCTAAGAACTCGGGAAATGAAGTGTAGAATGTCTAGAACTGAGAATTTTACATCCTTTTAAATGATTTCGTAACATAGTTCATAAAAAAATATGAAATATTTTTATATAAGCAGTCATACTTCTTATACTTTTCTTATATTCTTTCCAAAACACTACCATATCGCTGGTTTTTTGACTAGGGTTCTTTTTTTTTCTCTTTTTTCTTTTTTTGCAAGTTATGTCTTATTCGGAAATGTACGAGGAGCCACGAAAAAGATACAGCTGAATTAAAAGATGTGAATTATTAATAATTGGGTAAACATTTGCAGTGTTTACTCAATTATTTATAAACTTTATAGATTTTGAAAAATTGTTCTTTCTGAACAAATTTTTATAGTTTACGGCGTGCTGAACAAGTTCAAGGACCAGAATCTAGTGTTACAACCACTGAAACGATAAGTGATAGTATCAACGAGAGACCTATTTTGACATTAGCTGGAGAACATGGGTCAGATCAGCGAATAGAAGTGGAATCAACTTGGGATTCAACACTAGAGCAGCCGGCAATACCTACTACGAGGTGTCATCTGTATTCCAAATACTTTTCAGTTATGTCCTTCAAGTTCCAATTTATAGGTTTTTGCTCTAAATTTGAAGACTTTCATCTATCAATAATATTGCACTTACGAGACATTTCTACACACTTCAATCAGTACATTTGTTTTCGCACATTTCGCCCCTATGTATACTCTTCCGTGCCGTTTGTTCCTGTCATTTCTTTGCTGAACCTTTTTTAATCATAATTTGTTGGAAGATCCGTTGGTTGCTGAGATGTTATTGCTATTTGTCCTTTTCAGTGATGAGCATACACTAACCACAACTTTTTAAAGCGCGAAATCATTAGAGCGCATTTTTGTAGCTGATTTCCAATAAGCTATTTCTTTTAGTAATGGTGTAAGTTTCCTACTTTTGAATTTCTGCAACATTTATGGTGAGACGGATTATATGGATATGCTGTTTTTGTTTAAATATAATACCTTCGTGAAATGGTTGATTGATTTGGGCGATAGATTTGAAGGAAATCGATTGGTTTATGTGTTTTCTAGTATTAGTTTTTGAGAGGAACGACCTCCCTTCAGGTCTTCCTCAGTAATACAGCTTTTTTCATTTCTTCACTATTAAGATTTTCTTTTATTATACCAGTTTGTATTAGTGTACACTTTCTTTCCGATTTTTTCATGGAAAACTTCTTTCTGTTCAGGAGACCTGGGAGTTCTCACCTTTTGAAGAATGATGAAATGAGCAATTGGTCTTATAAGGATGTTGCTTCCGAAGAACAACTGAATTCAATCGATTACTCAGAACGTGTGGTTTTGAAATACCATTTAAAAATACTATTTACATGTAGATAAGTTTTTTATGACCTGTGGATTTAACGAAAGGCTATAGTTCGGTGAGAAAAGATTTTTTGCTTTTCTGAATTTGGTTATTTATAAGCAGCTTATAATACTTCTTAGTGTCGTTAGTGTAGTAGAATTTATATAAATATGGAAAATGAGCACAATTGATCCGGTATTCTGAATAATGAAGTAAAAAAATTCGATAAATAACCCAACCAGTAAATTGTTCTTTCGAAACCAGTTTCACTGCTTAATGCATTCTCTTTGAAGGAGCCAGAAGTGCAGGAAGAAAAGAGTAACAGTTAAACTAAGCGGTTCTGAAAAATATTGATTTTAAGTAGAAAAAACGCAGTGTAGATACTTGATTTACACCAAAGCTAATATAATCCTTGCAGATGACTTCATATTTTCTCAGCAAGAAAATGAAGGTAATATCCAGAGAAAGTGGTACGACTCGACCCGAACAAAGCTCACACTTTTGTAATTTTTTAGGTAAATCAATTAATTGCACATATCTACCCTTCATTGTTCTTTACCGAAAGATTCAAATATTCCTGTTTTCACTGGTGCTTTCTCCCATCTTGTTTAATTCTGACTTTCCACTGATTTATTGAAGGTTATAAAATCGGTTTGATTAAAATTAAAATTAAAAGACGTTCGTGTTTTATCAGTCTACTGTTTCCTAGGCAGAGAGTATTGTAGTGGTTTATTGAATAAATTATTATTTTTTCATTCCATCTTCAGTTATCTTTATTCATTTTCAAAGCATGGTGCACTTTTTGATTGTTTCTTTAAAAGTAATTTTTATTCTGTTAAACCCCACTTCTTCATACCTTTTTCGACTTTTCGTGAATCCAAAATTACTTTTCAAAATAAACTTTTGGCCTTTGTTCAATTAAATATTGATGATGGTTGTTAATTTAAAACCAAATAATTTTGAATTAAGCTCACAGTTACTCAGAACATTAGCTCTAGGTTTCCTTTTCCGTTTCGCACAGTAGCATTCTCCCTCCTTTATGTTTTTTCCAGGTCCTTTTTCAGGTTCACCATATAGGAAGTAAGTTTTAAAGGAATTTAATTTGAAAAATTTCAGTAGAATAGGAGGCAAGAGTTTATTTTTTCTCCAATTTGTTTTTTAGTTAATAGTTCTATATTTGTTTCTCATATCGCTTCATAGTAGAATCTTACCCTTTCTGGTAAACTGGGAAGATTAACAGGCTTCAGGTTATTAAAACTGTATTAGCAGCATTTTTTTTTTTTTTTGAAAAATAAACGTGGTAGTACAATTGATTATGATTTGAAATATTTGTTTATCCCATCAGGTCTTTTGAATTAAAGTATTTGGGTCTTCGGCTGTTGGTTCCATTCGAAAAGTTTTCTGATTCATGAGGTGGCAGAAAAACAGCAAAAGAGTAAAGGTATAAGTAAAGGGAAATATTATCTCAAAAAGCACTAATTTGAAGTTGTCGCAGTGGCTTCTTTCCCTTCAACCATTTTTCTAGATGGTAATGACAATTATTGAATGGTTATTTCCAAGTATTTCATGCTGTAATAATTGATGTCAAAATCCAAGTGAAAAGTCCATGCTTTCAGTACTAAGTTCACTGGTTGCTGATATCCACTTATATCTTAAATTCACCTTCATACAGATTTAAGGCCCAATCCCTTCATTTTACATCAAGATTCTCTTCTGTTTTTTGAATGAGAAAACCATAGTTTTTGACTTTTCATAAGATGTATCCATCGGTACGACTTTTCGAATATAGGCATTTTGAGACTAAAGCAACGGATTTTCACATTTCAGAAATGTTGTGTTTTTCTGATATCAATTGCATGGAAAGATTTCTCCACCAATTACCATCAATATAAAATAATTAAAATCCTTAGTGTGGATGCAGACAGATTTCCAAACAAACGATATTTATCTCAAAAATTAAAATTAAAGACCGGAAACTCTTCATCAGTTTATGTACACAAATAAACCAAAAAATTTTTGCAAAGCAAAGATTACTACTTCCGAATGATTATATAAAATGAATTTACAAGGCTTACTTTAAATCTTTAAGGTAGCTAAACGTATCTGAATCGCCAATCAATTTTCACACAAATTATGAAAATACTGTACAACAGGTAACAAATATTTACTATTCACCAATAAATTCAAAAAAGAAAAAAAATCAGTAAGTCTATCTTTCGGGAGTTATTGAGGTGAATAAATACGTGAAAAAGGAAAACATGAAAAAGAGCGTGTGAGAAAGATCTGATACAATCACTATATTCCTTCAGAACTTATGCCAGTTTAAGGGTTCTAAATCAAAAGTACGGATGAACGTGTTTTTTCCGATCATACAGCTTATATTAGTTGTAGTTTAGAATTCTAGGAAATAATGACTACAGTAATCGTGAGTGAATGACAACTTGAAACAAAGGGGATGTTTTTCTCTAGGCGTGGATTGAGCAAGCTCGTGTAACAATATTTCTCCTTTTACTGGCAAAATAGTAATAGAAATCATAGTAACAATAAAAGCAACAATAACAACCATAACAATAATTGCTGAAATTATCGGTGATTTGTGAAAAGAATCACAAAAAGCCATAAAATACCGTGCGTATCACGAAATTTCACAGTTCGTAATGACGATGATTAGAAATGAGACGAAAGTGTTAGGAATCTTCATTGGAACTTTTTAAATTAAAACAATGAGAATCTGAGAACGGTAGAAAAAACATAAGATTTTGAACACATATTATTTATGTTAATAGAAATAAAGGCAAGATATGCTGCATTTGTGAAAATGATACGATATTTGAAACGACAAATGCAATTTGAAATGATCTGAACAGATGGTTGATTATAAACTCATTTTTTATTCTAATATTGAATCTGTGGTTCTCTGAATTTCTTGTTTGATAACTTAAAATCTTTCCCGAAATAACGCTTCAATTAATTCTATAAATCCTGTTGAAAAGTCTAAGGGATAAAAATTAAATTTAACGCTTGAATCGAAATTGATTTAACACAGATTAAAATAGAAAACTTAGGAGAAATAAACAGAATCGCATCAAAAAAAAATTAAAAAAATTATAATTAATAAAAAAAATGGATGTACTTGAAAATAGTGAGGAAAATCGATTTACAAAGTGTCGTACTTGTATGGATACCATTTTTGAAAGAAGTTATTGAACCCGATTACTTGCTATGATTAACCCATATTCAGCAATACAATTACCAAGATATATTGCGTAAAATGTTTGAATTCACAATTCACAAAAGAAGTAACCAGTGCAAGTCAAAGGCGTTTTTATTGAGGTAGTAGAAAGAGCGGATCCGGATAAGTACGATATTTCAGGTCATAATTACAGACATCAGAAAATGAAAAAGGACTTACTTCAAAAGTTCCAACATCAAAACTGATTGTAATTTGCAAATAATACGATACTTTCACCGCTCCGTTCACAAAAATTATTTGATCAGCTAAAAATTCAAGGAAACGTCATGTAAAAAAGTCCAAACATGAAAACAGTGAAATTCTATAAAAAGCAAAAAAATCTGAAATGAACGCTTCCATGGAGCTTTTGTTTCAATCTTTATAAAAATACATATTGCAGTTATTATATTTCAAAGGAACAGCAGACTTATGGACTTCTGTTTTAACATTTTAGTTTAAAACTTTTGGAATTAAGGAGGAAGGTAAATAACTTTTAATATAGTTGTCATAGAGAAATACAGAAAAAAAAATAAATAAATAACCACTAACACTGATGAAGAAAACAAAATCGTTTTGGTACCAGGCATATCACAAAAGCATATTTTAAGAGTGAAGGGGAAAAAGATAATGCAAAATGAAGGATGTGATGAAAATAAAATCAATGAACTACAAATTACAATTTAGAATAAAAATATGGGAAAGAATTAAACTAAATTGAAATATTACATTTTACTACAGTGGAAGTGCCTCATCCTCTCATTTCCTTTTTACATATTAAGGATTCGTAAATTTCCCCTGCGGTTCCAAGCAACCAAAACAAGAAATACAAATACCAAAGCGTTAGTCAAATCAAAACTTTATTTATTTAAAATTAGTCCTACTGAAATGTATATTTAGTTTTCAGTGATTCGTTCTTAATTAAGACACTTCTTTATAATGCAAAATTAAAGGTACAGGTACATTAGAGTGATAAAACTCTCAAAGAATCAAATTCTATGATATACACCAGTATTTTTCCTACAGTACGTTAGAGTCGTGGAATTAATGCTCGATTGAAGCGAAGCATTGCATCACGTTCGGTTCGTGCAGGTTCATCGATTGTTTTGATCAGTGTGATAGGGTCAAAGGTAACACAACTAGTACCATAACCATTCATATCAGCACTATTTCCGTTCGGTGCATCTGGTGAAGAGGTTGCGAAAATCCTTTCTAGTGAGACGGTCGAGGAAGGAATTGTCAATAGTTCGGTTGCTATTTCGGCCAGAAGTCCGTATTTGACAGTATTGAACTGCCAATACTGTAACGGTGCTATATTTCGACCGTTTAATGTTATTGGAAGTGCACCTGTTGCTACTGCTAGTGGTGACGGCGATGTCTGATTGGTTCCAGCCTGAAATCCAGGTAGAACAAGAACTGGAACAGAAGTCCCAATTAATACATAATCCCAATTACAGAGGAAAATTATTTCCAGATAATTAGATTTTCAACGATTTTTTATGCATGCTACAATTCCTGATCGAAAATTTTCCACATTTTTAATTTCAAATACGACCACAAGTTTTTGTTTTGAAATGTTGCATAATAATGGATTTGAAAATCGTTCCGATAAATGTTATAGTTTGAAGACCTTGAGAGAAAATGAAGTAAAACTTACTGCAAGTTCATCGAAATATGATTGCACAATTGCTTCAGCATAACGATTTTTGGCAACGGCTTGTTGCTTTTCCTAGAATTTCAACAAATTTAAAATAATTTTATAATGAGAAACAAATTTCTTCTATACTTTGTTGTAGATTCATTTAATTGATTGTTCTTTAGATCGAAGGTTATTTCTCTAAGCAACTGAATTACTTCAGCTGTCATTTTACCTGTACAATCTAATGCTTTTAATGACCTGAAAGTTGTAAAGTTACTTTTGGCTTATTATTTCAAAAAAAGCTGACTTTTGTTAAAAAGAACCAAAAAATCAACTATAACAACTCTTAATAACTTGATATCGTACCTTCATCATTTTCCGTCTTTCATTTGCAGCATGGATGAGGTCTGGGTAAAGTGAAGTTGTTGCTTGACAAGAAACTGATGATGCATCGCTGGTTACATTCACACATCTGCTGCCACTTCTTCCACTACTGCTATTCAGGCTAGAATTTGTTGCTAACGAAGATGCAGCTGCAGCACGATCTGTTACTGTTGCTAACAGTGCGTCAACACCGCCATTTAGTCGAGCAGTTCGACGAGCCACTATTTCTTCCGCCATTCGCATACGCTCGTTTAACTGCAGATCGGTACATGAATCTTTCAGTCTTCAAATTTAAAACTCTTCAAGCTCCAAAACTCAATAGTTTTGTATCTCAATTTCTATTATTTTGGGATATTTCCTGTGTAAGCTCATGGGTGTAAAATTTAAAATTTGAAATTTTTAAAAAGTTTCTCAAATTCAAAAAAATCATTTCTCCATTCTCATGCATAGTTCAATGTCTCATTAAGATTTTTTTCTTATTCTTTAAAGTATATGAATGGTAAAGGTCATTTTTTTTCTTTACAATTTTCAAGATTTCGTTCAGTCTTTATCCATCCCAAAAGATTATCTCAGCGCTCCCACTTGAGTAATGTGGTTATCTTACCCTATTTTTATTTTTTTTATTCTCTACCTTAATATTGGAATTAACAAAAGTTCACAAAAGGATCCTTAAATGAATTAAAATACCTCTTGTTCGATAGCGTTTTTGGCATATGCTAGTTGTTCATCATCCAATAAAAGGGCTAGATGTGGATTAAGTGCTGTTGCCTGAATGAATGTCCCATCGAAATCAGGAGCATTAGTATCTAATATTGATGCCGTACGTTTCTGTAGATCCATTTTCAACTGAGTAGCTAAGTTTCCAAGAGCTACAAAATCCTGAAACTTTGTGATTTTAATAGATAATTTAAAACTGAAATACCAGTCCATATATAAATCCCAATAATTTGAACAACAAATACTTGCTTCAACAGATTGTTTTATAAATTAAACAATTTAACAGAATTGGATTAGATTAACTCTTTTACTAGTCTTCTAAATAAATGTGTTATTTTCTCGTGAACATTCAAGAATGCTACTTAGAAATTTAAATGCTGTGCAGAAATTTCTTTTTTAGAAGTCTAGGAAATTTAAGTCACTGTTTCTTCTTTGAAACAAATAATGACTGTTAAATGAATGAAAATTCTTTTTTTTAGTTACTTCGTTATACAAAAAATTAGCTAGACATCTTAAAAGACTTCGGAGCATTATCAGAAAAATTCATGGTAATTAAGAGCTCAAGAAATGCATCAAAAACTAGTATACAAAATTGAAGTAATATTTCCAGTACGAATATTATTATAGCAGAGAAATGATTTTCGTGGTAGAATAAAATATTTCGCACAACATGAGGCTCTTATTTCTTCTTGAATAAATAGTTCTAATATGTCAACTGATTTTAACTCATAATTCTGCGAATACTAAGATCTTACTGACGATTATTAAAAGAATGTTCATCAAAATTATCTGTCACTGAAATGCTGTAAGCTTCAATGACTGATAATTACTGCGTAGATGAAAAATAAATTTGATGTTATTCTACATCTTAAAAATTACAGTTTATTATGTAGGTATTTCAAATTTCAAATTTGCATCATTCCTCATACAAGATAATCACAATTTGTGTAATTTAAATTCAACACAGGGTAAGTTAAGGTTGCTTCTTGAAATAGTGGTATCAAGCAAAAGCTACGCACTTTCTCGAGAGAAACTTGCAACTGCATCAGTGATGGAACGACACCATCGATTGTTGCATAAACACCATCTTGTACAACTTTCATATGAGTGTGAAAGAGGCGCAGCAGTCTCGAAACATTTTCCAAAACTTGCCTTAATTTGCAGATTATTAGATTTGGTGAAAACTGAATCATTCGACACTGGTTTTTACTTTCTGTCAAAAACACTCCTATTACGTCATCTTAGTCTACGCTCTTTACATTATTTTTTGCTTATTTCAATGCGTAATTTTACCTATTTAACGAAATCAAAACGAAAATTCACAATTTCAAGGAAGAATAACTACCACTGAGACTCATTGATTGTTTCAATAGGGTATTCGAAAGATATCTGCGCACAGACACATAAGAATGCATCTTTGATTTCGAGAATAGCATCAGTGAGAACAAGGAATGAATCGGCGATGGGTATTGATACGGGATGTCCTAAAATTCCGCATCTTATTTGTGTTGCACTTCATAAAAATGTGTAAAAATTCTTCGAATTTTGTAAAGTCTACCGATGGCTTGCTGTAACAACTGCATAGCATTCGGTCTTGTGACGAAATTTAAAATCATGCTGTAGAAGTTTTTTTTCAGTTCATCAATTCCTTCATTTGCATCTATCACGTTCAGCAGAGATTGCGTCAACTTCTGATTGTAAGGTTCCAGCTGTAAATTCATTAAATTGCTTATCGGAATTTCCATATATAGGAATTCGAGAATGAAAGTAAACAGAAAGGGAGACGTTCAGGATTTCCTTTCATTTGAATTACATGGGGAGCTTTCCTTATCGGCAAAAAATTGGGAATTTGCATAAATTTCTTTTGATGGCTTAAGAAAAAAATCTGAGTACCATTCGAGGGAAAACATTTTCCGGAGAAACACTGTTTCCAACTAATTCGCATACATCATTACAGAGATAACGCGATACTTTGTCGGCTGTGATATCAAAGTCTGAGAGAATCTAAAAATTTGATTACATCTCTCTGAAACCTATAATCACTTGACACAAATATCAATAGTAACTCGTCATCAGACTTATCAAGAATCGAGGCAGATAATCGAAATGACGAACATGGTGGAAGTAATCGTTAATTTTGAATAACCTGTTCAACTGTAGATTTGACGGCATCAATAACGTTTGATTGATCAGTGAGCGGTCGAACGCCAAGTAATGCAACTTCTACTCGTTGCGCTAATGGGCTATGAAAGGCAGCTGATACGCAAAGTCGAACCAGTGGTCGCATTTCTTCTGTTCGGATAGCAGATAATTTTGGTGAATCTGTGTCAGACTGATTCTCATCAGATACTTCGAAACCACTATCCGAATTAACAGACGTGGAGTCCTTTGATTCTACCTCAAATAAATTCAGTCTTTTTCTCCATATTTTAAATAGATTGACACTGTATAACCTAGAAAATACTTGAAGATTTTAAACTTTGCCTCTAAAAATTTTTCAATTCAGAAAAAGAACTTTTTCCATTGTGAAAAATAAAATTTTGAATTAGAATTTGCAAATTACAATAGATGAATCAACGAATACTTTCTCATCGGCACTCGTAGGAAGTGGAGCAGAAGACGTTGGTGTGTTCAATTTCAGTACATCGATCATGATAGCAACCTTTTTAGCAGTCGTTAATTGATTTTTTAGATTGATAACTGTTCGCGAATGTTCTGTATTGATTATCTGAAAGAACCATTCTTGCCATCCATTCACCACATTACTGTCAAATCAAAAGCTAAAAAAAAGTTTTAAAGGTCAGTAAGTATTTTTCGGAAATTTTGTGTCCAAAGCTAATCGAAGTGCTAACAAATAAGAACTAAATTTCTTTTTCTTTTGATTATCCGATTAGAAAAATACTTTGGAACAGAAGTAAATTACAAACTTCATCCACATAATTAGTGTCATGCGGTACTGAGAATCGTGGTTGAACATATTCTAAGAATTCACGAAAAAATGAGTTTTCGATGATGTTCAATGGCAGTTGGCTAGCAGAAAGCATTAGCGCCAATTTAACTTCCATCTCCTTCTGCTTTCGATCTTCACGATTCCATTTTCGACTAACTGACGCTACGGTACTACCTGTCGCACTGCTGCTCGCAGCCATCAACAGATTTGCAGTCAATACATCCGCTAATGAATTATCTGGAGAGTTGGAAAGAGACTTTAATTCAGTTTTTTTTTTTTCCTTGCATTTCTGATGCTCTTAACATTGACATGATCAAAGCCTTTAAGATGTAGCTAAGAATTCTTCTGGAAGCGCAGTGGATTTCTTTTATTTCACAGAAATACAAAGGTTCAAAAACAAACTACTACAGCCTGGCAACCTTGCCAAAGACTCTTGGGAAAATATTTATTTTGCTAAATCTTTCAAGACTTCTGCACCTATGATTTGCTTTTCGGGTCAACTATGTAACACCTGTTTGCAGGTAGTTTTGTATGCAGACTGGTGACTTTTCAACCATGATATCAGAAGAATAAAATCTACTGCGACAAAGGAAATGAGCTAACTGTTTTTGATCGGTGTTGAATTTCCAGATGTATTTCGCACGCTACTAATACTACCGGCGCCACTGCCATTATCTTGTTCCGGACTGTTAAAAATAGCAGCAATTGGATTTTGTAATAAATGACCATTCCCACTAGCTAAAGCTGCCACACTTGCTCTTGCATTTAATACGTCCAATATGTTGCTTAAAAAGATACTTGATTTGAGAATTTCATATCAAACTGGCTACTGAAATGCCATATAGCAACTTCCATCGTATCAATTTACTATAACGAATCAAAATTTTCATTTAATCACCTGAGTACTGCTCCCTCTGATGTGGAGACATCCCCTTTCTGTATAGTTCAAAAAGCTTAATGAAGTATAATTTAGAAAACATTATTGCAATTTTATGCTCCAAAAGTAAGCTAAGCTGTAAGAGAAATGTAGACCTGACACTATGAGCAGACTGCTTTCCGGAAGTAGTAACAACAGCTGGACTGGGTGCATGATGTTTGATAGAACTGAGTGCATTTCCTGATGAACAACCATCATGAACATGATTCCTGACGATATTGCTGTTACCATTGCAATTATTCCCAGCTATTTTTATGCGGCTACTGCTGGCGTTCAGTTGTGGAACATTGCCAGATCCGGAAGATCCAGAAGCAGGAGAAACTGACATTTGAGAATTATTACTGCTAATATTGTTTAGACGGTCACGCGAATAGATAGCCTGAAATCAACGAACTGTACAATCAGTTTTTATTTATAAAAATCATTGTAATGTAATGACATTAAATCCTTCACAAATCTACTTCAGGTTAATCAGTCTTCAGTTCTTTTTGTCGTTTTATGATCAATTCAAGCCAATAATGTTCAGTCAAATACAACTTTTAAATAGCAATCTTCTGCTGACAACTTTGTTAAGCAAACAGGAGAATGAGGGTCTCTTAATTCAATTAAGATGAGTGAGCAGTTAAAGTAACCTTCAGCTTTTGATATTCTACATACTGAGGTGGATGCTTCTTCAGATGACAAGCAAGTGTACTGGTATGCGGTCCTTTCAATACGTAAGTACAATTGCCAACGATACATCTAAAAAGTAACTAAGTGTTAAAAAGCAAGATTTAGTAATGCTTACAATAGTTAGAAAGCTTAACTCGCCTGCTTAAATTTTCAGCTTTGTTGTAAACGAAAAACTTCCAGACAGGAGTCTGTTTATTGGTTCCGCCACTCCGGATAGCTGCAGCTGGATTACGGTGCCAGGACCAGTCATCTTCACTGAACAGCGCCGCGGCTGGTGATGATGCTGCTGCTATAGCACCCGGAATTGGTGGTCCTGGCGGTACTGCAAATTGAAAATATCATTTTCATACCATAATCATATTTCAATACGTAAATGTCCTACTCAGGCTATGGAATTAAAATCGAGAATTTATGCTTTATTTGATTTGTGGCAAGATTTTAAATCTAGAGTACAAATAGTTTAAAATGATTGATAAATTTGATAGAATTCTGAGATAAACAGCTCATATTCAAAAATAATTACCACTTGGAGTAGCTGATTTACCACGACCTTTATGATTCGTAGGCTGCATCTGCTGCAATAAAAAGTAGCTAGTTAATTAAAGATTACGTGAAATTTCTGCTCACTAACAAGGATGCTTTTCAACTCGACTATTATACACAATAGTGATTTATGAAATAAGAAAAAGAGGTAATATACACTGTCTAAAAACTAATACCCTCAAAAACTACAAATCCAAAAAATTTCGAAACTTTGAACTGTTGGTTTTTTGATAGAAATCAAGACACAGTCTTCTTACTTTTATGTATGCATTTGTGGCTTGAAAAATCATTGCTGTGGAAAATGCATCCACGAAACTTTGACCATTTCTAGGATAGAGCAGATTGGTGCTACTGTTAGCGTTTGCGCACAAATCATCACGTTCTCGGTCCTCTTTAACGCAAGAAGTAGAACTGGATGAGCGAGCAGAAGATGGACCTGCAGGAGACTGACCTCCATTTGCTGCATCATCTAACGGACTGCCACTGCTTTGGTATGTAAAGGTCGGTTTTTCTACAATTACCTGCAAGTTAATTTTTGAAATACAGGTAAGCATGACAAATACTAATTCTAGTATTACAATAACTATTGATTTATAAAGTTGGAACAGAAACCAAATACCTGAGTAGGTAGAGATGAACGAAATTTTTTCGGTTCAGGAGCTTCTCCTTGTAGAACGATGCTCATCGCTCGCTCCCAAATAATTTTTTAAATTTTTTAGGAATTATTTGTGTAATATCCTGGAATTGCTAATGATTTTTCATATAAAATTGCACTACGAAAATAACGCTTCCAACGTGGCCTAAAGCAACAATTAACAGATTACTTTCGGTTTAAAAATATTAGCAAAAATGGTTATGGAACTGAAAGGTCACGTAAACATTGCACAAGTAAAGTAAACGCTCACCCGCAAAGGTCAACAAAATCACCTGAATATTAGAAGACACATATAAAATCTTACAGTATTACTAAACTATAACCTTTCTCGACATTAACAAAAATTCCTACTGTCTGTATCTCTTTAAAGAAAAGTTCCATATTATGAATAATTCTTTTTTGCAATCCATTTGGAATAACACTAGTTGTTCAAGATAAAAAGTCAGTCTTGAAGCTTATGGTTTTCTGAGCGAAATGGAGTAAAAGCGAAGTAATCTACAATAAAAGAGAGTACTGTATTCGCTAACCGTCCTTTACAGACCTGACTTTACAATAAGCTCAGAACCCACTTGTTTTGCCTCAATATTTACTTCCCACTTCTCACTACCTTAAATTTAGGTAACTATTTAAATGG
This sequence comes from Setaria equina, assembly GCA_003012265.1. Classification (NCBI taxonomy): domain Eukaryota; kingdom Metazoa; phylum Nematoda; class Chromadorea; order Rhabditida; family Setariidae; genus Setaria; species Setaria equina. The sequence goes on from PQVD01000013.1 coordinate 14,973, forward strand.
TAGAAATTTAACGTACAAATTCAATTTTCCTGATAAACTTGGAATCCCTCTTATGAAATTCTTTTTGGTCAAATAGAACAGCTATTTCATAGAACAAATTAAATGAAAACAATAGCTCCCTTTCCTTCTCACTCGGGCAAATCATCAATTTGCGAAATAATAGCAGAAGTTAGCTCAAAATATCTGCCTCCCCTCGGGTCTGAAATATCTCGATGGGATTCTATCCCGACATGAAGAATCTTTTTAGACAGGTTGTTGTTACACATTACTAATCTAAAAAAGGTACAATTTTTATTATGATTTTTCAGTGGTTACAAATGAAAATATTTAGAAAGAATGAACCCGATACAAAACATAAATGTTTAATAGCATTATGAAGTTTATAAGAATTTCTTCTTTCTCCCTTCCAGTAATTTATGGACATCAGAATAACTTGTTCCAAACAAATCAGAAGGAGCCAGATGGCTTCAGGCTTAAACGGTTTAAATAGACTATGATGGTAAAGAGATACTTAAAATTTGCTTCACTTCCTTCTCCCCTTATTCGACTCTTATAATATAAACATTGCGTTCAAGCCGAACAAAGCTTTTCAGGAGGAACTAACTACTCTTGTGGATTACTAGTAAACTCAAACTGACAAGACAACTGCTCGGAACCCTCTTCTGCACTCTCACTCTTCCTATTCGTTAGCATCCAATCTCAATAATCTTAATGTTATACATGGAATAAGTACTAATTATAATAGAACTAAGCTTAACAGCTGATTTACTAATTAATTGAAATATCTGAAATGGTAAATCATTAGAAGCGGTCATTTGTAAGTGAATGGAAGGCACTAATACATGCCAATCAATGAAATTGGAGAATTGTTTTAAATATCATTTTAGAAGCTGTTAGCAATGATTAAAAAATGAGAATAATAGGAGATGGGAAGGATTATCAAACACTACTCCATTTATCTGCCTTTGTTTCAGTTGACAATTTTAAGGAATTTGCAAATGAAGTTTTAAGACTAGGAGGTCAACGCTCGGAGGACACCTAAGTGTCATCGTGCTAGGCTTCAAAAGCCGGTGTGTGCTTTCTTTGATTTTGCAATGCTTCTTCCTATTTGATCAAGGATATCTTTCGTGGAAAATTTAACGACAAATCATGATCTCACTTGATTGATCAAAAACTTCGCATGATTCACACTAATCGTTATCAGATATCACCGTTTTCTCGATCTAAACCCTTACAGATTGATGTGCTCTGATGGTTGCGGCAATGTTTACTTAAAAAGCACTTCCACTGCAACGTTTATCGCAAACTTCTTGACCGAAGCACATTTTACAGTCTTCTTTCGTTTTGCAATGCATAAGTTGGGAAAATGTCTCATCATTGAAGTCTTGAACAACTGCGATCACACTGCATTCATCAGTGCCAGGAATACTTAATGCCAACGAAGTACTCATGAATGCTTATCGCAAGTGACAATACTGCCAAGTAAATATTGGCCATGTCCTCAACATTAACGCAATTTTGTCTCGTCAAGTCCTATGAAATATCTTCAAAAAATTTCCAAGCTGCGATCCCAAACAAATGAAAAATTCATATTACAAATAAAAATGGTAAAAAAGAAATCATTTGCCAATGGGAAATTCTCATCTTACCTAAAAAAGAAAGTATGAAAAAGCGGTGATTCCCAGAAAATGAAATTACGGTTTTTTATCATGCATGTATAGCAGTCCTTCATTACTTTTACAGTCTCTTTTCCTATTTATGTTTCTCAATAAAAGTTACGCTTCGTGAGTCACGTAAGAAATTTATTTGACTCTAATTCCCTCAGTACGTCTGAAATTTGGAGTGTAAACCTTGATGCTCTGAGAAAATTACGATTTCCTACTGGTTTTTCGAAAAAGTTGTGAAAGAGTGTATTTCGTCCATTAAGCAATGCACGCCCAATTTATGTTCACTTTTACAGTCATTGAATATAATGCAATTTTAGTACCCTGATATCTAGAAGTTTTATATGTCACATTTCAGAAGGTGAGAATAACATTGAAATACTATCTAATCCTAGTTCATTTCAATTGAAATGAGTTAAAACTTGTAGCCAGACTGTTCTTAGAGGTAAATAATTCTTAAAACCTGTAGATTTTCAAGTCCGTTATGCTATTCATAATGGCCGGCATCTTGGGAACTAATTTTTTCAAAAAAAATTTCTGATGTAAAAGCAAAGTGTCAGTGTATTTCAAACGATTTTAAAACAAAATGCTCCAATATAATAATAAAATCTCGAAAAGATAATTAATTTAAAAAGAAAAGTTAAGGGGAATTGAACCTAAATTCATTGTCCAAAGCAAACCATATTGATAAAAGTTTCAAATTACTGAGTACGAACTGAATAAGTGTTTTGTGTCTTTATTGCTATCAATTTTGCTCACTCACTCATTCACTATCTCTCATTGCTCGGCTGTTAGCGTAACATAAACATTACTTAATGTTATGATCATACTTGGCCATTGAAAAAATTAGTGCATTTCCTGTGACTTGAACAACGATAGATTCTAAGTTAGTTAATTAGATTCCTTAAGACACACTAATAGAAAAAAGCTATAGGATGAAACAATATAGACCAGTCATCAAGAAAGCACCACTTTTCTTGTATGCACGAATCGGTTGCGGTTTTCTTTGTCACTGAGCCAACAGAGATCCAGTAGGAACTCGGGAACACTCTCGAGAAGACGCAGTACAATTTGATCTTCAAGTAAGCACCAACCACTTCAGAAAAAATGGAATGACAAAGTGGGAACCATTTTGCTAATAAGAGATCGTCTTTTGGTTCACACCGTCAGACGACCGTACTCAGAAGTGCGGGGACACAGTAATGTTATTAGTTACCTTTAAGAACTCAATGTGCAGGAGGAAAGAGAGAAGAAAATGAATGGGCAGAGATGATAAAGAGATAAACTTACTAAAGGTAACACATCAGGTAAAGGTACAGGTAGCGAGAGAGACAGTTAGAGAACTGAATACACTACTGAGCATACGCAGCTACACCTGTGCCGTGTGCAACCTGTACTATACCTGTACCCGCTAAAGCACATGCATACGCATACCTACACTAGAAAAATTCACTGAATGAGAACTAACCAGGAAAACAAGACAATGCGCGAGATATTTGTTACTGGAAGGAACGAATGGGTGATCTCATGTGGTGCCGTAGACACAAAAAAAATTCCACAGATTACGGTAGCTTCACGTCTTTCGATTCAAAGGGTGAACGTAACGGTATGATCAATGGCTCGTCACTCATCTATCAATAAGAAGGGGAATGCGTGTCTGTAAATCCCGCAGTAGAAGCCATTTGATGCTTGTTCAGATTTGCATCATCTGCAGAACATTGTGCTAGCAGCACTGTTAGTATTTGCTTATCACTCATCAAACTATCACTTAACACTCTCACTAATTAAATATTCCTGGCTCTAATTATGCTAGTGCATGAATGCATTCCAGACACTAAGCAGTCACGATAAAATGTTCGAGTTGACTAGCTGAAGAGTAGCACTACCAGTAGTAAATAGCATTTAATAAGACTGAAACTCAGAGACGGAAGCATTTACTGTCGACTTGTGAGTGTCACTTTTCATTTCGAGTAATGAAGTCTTCGCAAGCGACAGTTCGTTATGTTAATCCAAAAAATTAAATTTGGTTCGACGACATCGCGCCGAAATTTTTAAAGGAATTCATGTTTAATTCTCCCGTATAAACTGACCCACTCGCCGAAAGATTCCTATGCATTATAGGTCCTTCTCGTTCTCTCTGCTATCGCTGCCGTCATTACCAACCTCATCGTCCTCATTTTAAAGAATCAGGTAAAAACAGAACATAAAAATGTGTGTATATAATATAGAAAACAAATTAACAGCGACAGATTCTTATCTTGTCACCTTCCTCCACCACTCTCTCTCAACTTTCTTCCTATCATCTTATTTCCTTTTCTTACCTAATTCCCTTCACGTGACCTTTCTATGGGTGAGGTGTAAGTTTTTGTCATAATCTCCAGCCCGTTCAAAATTTCATAAATTACTGCACTTTTTTAGAATTATTTGTTAAGGTGCAGTAATGCGGAATGTCCTGATTTCGGTCTTCAATATGCTAGAATTCCTTCAATTCCTTGAGATTTTAAAGTCATTTAAATCACAACACTTTAGGATTCCGAATTCTCCTACTAGACGATTGAGAACCGAAACAATAAACAAAAATTTCAACTGCCATCAGCGCTCTACCCTTTTTTTTTTTTTTTTTTTTTTTTTTTAATTTAAAACTATGAGATTTTCCGAAAATATTTTGAGAAAAATTCTGATAAGTCTGGATTAGTTTGCTCTCTACTTGAGTTATCTTTTCTAGAAGTAGTTTAAATAAATAAGGAAACGAAACAAACCTTATGCAAAGTAAAGCGAATATTACAGTTATTGTAACTGAGTCTAACAAAAGTAAGACCTAAGTTTGGATTACTAGCAAAAATAATGTGTTATTATTGCCATTTCCAGTTTTAGTTATACAAACAACTGCATTTATATAGTGATTGCTCAGATCAGAGATTCTAAAACCTTGATGGTTCTGACTCAAAATTAATCAGGTAAGAATTTTTCTTTTTATATTACTCTTTGCAATTACTGCAACTAACTGTCTAATTATTCTTGTCTTCATATTTAGAATTTAGGTCTATCGCTAAGCTTCAACAAAATAAACATTAACTTTTCTACATGTTAGGAACAAAGATCTATTATAAACTGATGTAGGGACATTTTACAAATGATTCGACTTGAACTCAGATTATTTGGTTCAATACATTCAGATAATAAAAATATTTGCGAAAAAGGAAATCACATACTACATTATTGTTTAATAACATCAGAAAGTGTAAAAGAGAAAAAATTAATACTTCATCAGGAAAAAAAGACACACAAAAGCATTTGAAGCAAAAGAATTTGGTCAAAATGATTAGATTTCACAAAAATAAGAAGTGAAAATTTCGTGAAATGAATACACAAACATATAATTTTATACACTTCCATTCAAATTTAAACTGACTAAGCCTCCCTTCATGGATTACCTTGGTTACCTGCAGTTGACAACCATTTAATTCAATACAAACATGAATATCATTCTTACCATTATCATCTGTAGATACGAGCTAGAAAATAATATTGTTATGGAACACAAACAACCTTCAGCTCCGTGATAAACCATTTTGCAAAATGAAATTCAACTGTAGTTCAAAATTGAAGGTGCGGGCATTACCAGAGAAAACAAAAACAATTCGCAATGAATATAATTGCAACCCATTCCAGTAAGTTCAAAAAAGAAAAAAAAAATGCAACGATATCATCAAAAAGATTTTCGAAAATCAAGTCCTTTAAATAAAAAGAAAAAACTGAAACGAAGAAAAGTAATTTCTACTCCATGCCAGACTGAACTTACTGTTTGCTTTCCAATGAACCTGACTGATATTAAACTTTTATAATTGCAGCTGAAAGCATAAAAACTAAGTTTTAGATATTGATTCACATTCTCTCAAAGTTTAGCAAAGTCCAATGATCTTGATTTGCATTCCAAAAACCAAAACCGTCATAAAAGTTTGATACAAATTCGAATATAAAGAAAAAACATGTGAAAATATTAGTTAAGAAATATCTGTCGAATTTAAAGCGAATTTACAAGCATTTTCAATCTGAAGTTCGATTTGCTGGGAATTAAAAACTGAAGCGTACCATAGCACAGTAGCAACTGAGTAGCTAAGTATTTACAAGCATGAATGTAAAAAATCGCATGCATGCTGCATGTGCAGTAGTAAGAAGAGGAAGAAGGAAATGAAATGAAGAACTCGTATCTGAAGAGGAGAGAAATAAATTTTTGGTGATGAAACTCGTAATAAAACACTACCATATCATTAAAATTCCTCCGCTACTTTTTAAATACGGATTAAAAGACATTAAAAAAGACTGCGGTAGTGATGGTAGTAGTTTGTAGTGGTAATATTTGTTGCTGTTATTATTATTATCGTTGAGATGTTAGTATATTAATATTAAAGAGTAGTAGTGGTAGTATTGCTAGAACTACAACGATCCGTCAGCAACGATGGACTCAATTACTCGATATTGGTGGCATATATGCATGGTCGACTCTCCCCGCATTATCGCGATATTGTTTTTGTGTTTGTTCTACAAAAGGACGAGTTAAAATCTCGCCAATAAAATATCTTGTTGCTGTGCATCACTCAGTACACATAAAACATGACCATTCAGTGAGTTTTTACCATATACCTGTCCAGGTAACCAATCAACTGTAAAAAAAGACTGAGAACAATCTACTATCTCCTCTGAAACAATTCACAAATTAGGTGTTATGTTGTTTTAATACATGCTGTTAATGAATGCAGCAAACAATAATCATCGCTAACTTCCTTACAGATAAGCTCTTTCCTTCTGTCGCAGAAATTTCATCCAATTTTAGAATGAGTTTAATTTTGTAGATTTTATTTAAAAAAAATTATATACACACAATTAATAATAAACTGAAGAGTAATTTAACTGAGAATAAAAATGAGTAATTAAAAGTTATTCACCAATAGATTGGTACAGAATTGAATCCTAATCGAAATATTTGATTAATAACTGGATATGATTATTGAGTTGATGAGAAATAGGATACGATTTTTTTATGGTTGACGGATTGCCTTACTCTGAGCAATGATATAATCTTTTCCTGTATCTACTGCTACAAAACTTACCTAAATTCAACAGGCAGTTGTCACTCACAGGATTAAAATTTAAATTTGGAATATAAAAACTTAACTTTTAAGAGAAAGCAACTATGATAAGAAATCAAAATATTTTAAAAATAACATTTCATACGTTACCTGAAGACATCAAAATACCTGTCAATGTTTTTAAGCAAATTAAAGAAAAGAAAAAAAATTTCCTTGCAAATTCCAATCCTCGTTAACACTCGCATATCTCTCCTTTTCATCTCAGCTCATTCAGAATACTTTTGACTGAAAAGTGACCGACTGATAATTTATAATGAAATTAAAGTTCAAGAGGTATTTTGAAAAATATTAAAAATGCAAGGCAGTAATTTCCGGAAATTATCTTCAAGGAGTTCAAACTTTTCAAGCGGAAATGAAAGCAAAGATTGATGGTTGAATTAGGAATACTTTAATCACACCGAACATTCAGACTTCAATCTTGCCTTAACCTAAAAAAAGTCAGAAGTGTTAGTCGATTTTTCACGGGAATAGAGATAAAATGACGTCAGGTCCTATGAAATCTGTAATATAATTGATGGTGTTGACGATCAGGTTTCAACAAAATTTCTGAACAGAGATGTTTTTGCTGGTGGGTGTATGTTGGTAGGACGGTAATCATTATACAAACCTATAATACCATCTAATTACAACGTATACGATAATGACGTCAAGTTTTCTACATCTTCACGGTAAGAAATTTCAAAGGTTATTCAGCGACCTTGAAAATGTTAAATCAGTCTTAAAACTTTGTACGAGTTAAATATGAGTATAAGTACCACAAAATGGCTGATGAAATGAACTTCACTGCATGTCATTAACAACTTATACAATAATGGCGCAGTTTTCTTCGTAGAGATATGATCAGTGTACAGTACTCGAATAACTAATAGCCAAGTTAGTGATATTCCAGCTTTCTGAATGGTTCCGATAACAATTCCTTGATAACTGCACAATTTTTCCTCTATTTACTTGTTTACCGTAAACCATGTATCTTCAAATTTATATTTTGCAATTAATTACAAGCAGTTTATTTCTACATAAAGATAAAAGGAAGTAGTGAAATTTAAGAATGAACTTACATTAAAAACTTTTGAATATGATGAGATCTGCCGGTGTTACAAATTGGAATTTTCTGTTTCGACTTTGGTAAAACGAACGGCATTTGAAGTCGGTCGGTTGCTGCTGACACTATCAATGAGCTAAATCTAAACACATTCACAGAGGAAGGAATACTTCAGATTCTCCCACCTCCTCAAACTCTTCTAACTTTTCCGCTATTTAAAAAGTCTTTTTTGTGGTCGCAAAACAAACACTGCACTGTCGTATACATTTATCTGTCACTTACCAAGTATACTCGAGTCACCTTGCCCTGACAATCACGCACGTCTCAACCTGTCTATCACCCTACTTGTTTGAATGTGCTGATAAGCAAGTATCATCATCTGTTTTTATTGATTTTGTTTATATTCTATCGAAAGTCAAATGCTATGACCCTGTAGTCTATGAATTCAGAATTACGCCTGTCTTCCTCTTTCCCTTTCTGAAGGTGATGTAAAGTGCCGTGGTGAATAGCGATGATTCCGGTCTCAGAAAAACTGAAGTCAAACAGGCCTCTTGATGGGGCATCATTTTTAAGAGCTTTCGATGGAGTATCACTGTTGAAACCTTATTATTTGAATAGGAAGGATCATAGAGAAATTTAAGACTTATTGTATAAAAATCTTTTTCTTATAAAAAAATAATGAATAAAAGCTCTCAAATTTTTTTATGAAGGACTTTGGGAAAATAGAAACATTACTGTCCCATGATCAATTTGTTTTCTCTATTTTGCTTCTATCAGAAACGGAACAGAACTGTAATGACAAGTAAGAGAAAAGATATTAATGATGACAAATATAATTGTCGTAATTACTAAGTTTGAAATATCGAGTTAAGTTATCTAATTAAAATAATCGATTGTAGGCTAGGATCAAAATCAAGAAATATAGGAAAAGCACTGCACCAACTGAAAGTAATGGGCCAGAAATAGATTTAGAATAGTGCAAAGGAAGGGGATTAGGTTACTAATATTAAAACGTGCAGCTTAGTTACTATTACAACAAGAAAGTTACCATGAAAAGCACAGAAATGATTTTAAAAAGAGTTAATAAATTTTTTTTCACGGCTTATTTTTACGAGGATGGTTTGGCTATTTTGTTACTGGTGAAGATATTCATAAACAAAAGGAACAGAACTAACTAATTAAATCTTTAAATCATAATTTTAAATAAGAGCCAAGCCAGCTGAAGACAATTTATTAGTTCAGAAAATTCTGCTATAAATGAAATGACCTCGGCAACTCAGACATGAATGAAAAATCTTTCAAACATTTAATACTGTGGAAGGAATTGAGAATCACATTAGTCGCTAGTAAATTTAACATAATAAAACATGCAACAAAAGGCAGTATGGTTTTATTAGAAAAAGTTTCTAGAAAATTGGCCTGCATCAGCACTGGCGTAGATGCCAAGAAGAGCATTATAAGCTGACCTCCAACTTCGCGCAGTGTTAAGGATGTGAGGGAAAAGAAGAATGAGGAGATCAGGGATATTGGACGTAAATCGAAAATCAATTGGAGGAAGATATTATAACTTGATCGCTGTCAAAATTAAAAACAGTGGTAGTTTTTAATAATCAAAAAAATAAAACTTGTCAGCTTCGTTAATTCCGACTTCTTTGTTTCCTTACTAACTTAATCAATTATATGTTTCCCTCGCAATCCACTAATCCAAATGATGGAAATGCGACCATCACTACTCATTTGCTTGTATTTCAATTCAATTACCATCCAATGCTTCATCAAAACAGCAGTTAGATGAAATACTGTAGCGATTTTGCTATTGTGATACCTATTTTTACACATATAGTTAACCAATAATTACTTGTCAAATTAATTTCAATTTCTATGCTCTATTTGTCTGTGTAGCCAGTTGGCAACATGTCAAACTGTCCGTGTTATCAAGAAACAACAAAGCAAACAATTTAATGAAAAAAGTATAAAGTTGCTGGGAAGTTCGATTCAAGTATTTACATCTACAAAAAGGCTGTAAACGTAAATATAGTGAAATATTTCTCGTCCTTTTCAAAGTTGGCTTAGTTATTTATCATCCATTATACAGTGCTTCATGCCATATGGGAAGGTTAAATTAAAAAGTAAAGTGAAAATGGTGTAGATGAATTAAGACAGATATACATCAATTAAAAAAGCTTCTGCATAAATTAAAAACTCATTTATTTTAGAAAAAGTGAGTAATGTTTGCCGGTCCAGCAAGTTTCACTATGCCATGACACATCACCAGAATTTGTTTCCTTTTTTGTAAAGTTAGTATAAAACGATTGTTTAGCGGATTAGAACGGATGTGGTAACAAACAACATTCCATAGAAAAAGGCCGACAAATTCTGCTTTGAGAGAAAATTAATTAATTCTTGACTTTTTCAGAAAAAGACGATTTATCTAATCCATTTCTCAAAAAATATTTACGTAAGTGAGCGACTACAAATAACCACTGTTAATTCATTTCATTACACAATAATCGAAAGTATAATTATGAACTGATTTCAAAATAGCAGTTATTTGGTTTTTGATTTCAAAGCCAGTAAGAAGATTTGAAATGAATCGATATATAAGTATTTTCCAAAGCATTGATCAGCATTGGTATTAGCCAAAGTAGCATGAAACATTTGCAAAACTAATAAATAAATAATTAGTTAAACCAAAATAAAAAAGTGAGAAGTGAATGATAAAAACAAAAACATAAGCAAAAGCAAAATCAACCAAATCGTTTACGCACCGTTGCGGGAATGAAAGGATGGCATCGACTGCTAAACAATTCGTATATAGTTTAAAAGTAGTTATATAGTTTAAATATTAAACGAATGGTTCAAAAAAAAAGTGTTTTTAAATGCATCAATATGTTATGGTAGAGGGTAACATCATAAAATAATGGGACATATTTAGAGAGCATACCTGCAAAAAAAGCGGTGGGACATATTTAGATGAACATTGAGCATACCTGTAAAATAAAATGGTGGGACATATTTAGATGAGCATACCTGTAAAATAAAGCGGTGGGACATATTTAGATGAGCACTGAGCATACCTGTAAAATAAAATGGTGAGACATATTTAGATGAGCAAACCTGTAAAATAAAATTGTCGGACCCTGTTAAAGGTTACTCTTTTTATGCTAGCCTATTAACATATTTCATCCTCCGTTAACAGACAAACTATTTAACCATTATCTACAGTAAATTAATATTGCATGATAACTCATACAGTTCAATACGAATTGAGATATTATTGAAAGTTGAAGGAATTCCGGAATGATTCCACAGATACCTTTATATCATTAAAACATTAGGGAAAAACTTTCACGTTCTGAATGAAGCATAAAGTAAGTTAAATGAGTAGGAAATCGAAATAATAAATTAAAACGATAGGGAAAAAGGGGAAAGAAAAGAAACAAAAGGGATAAAGAAAATTATGTTGAACTAGTTTTAAATGAATAGTGGGATTGAAATTTTCATCAGATGAATAAAGTTAAATTAATGACTTGTAGTTGCTGTCTGAAGGTGGAATGAATCTAAGAAACATGGAAAAGTTTGAATGATATCATCCGATTTTTTCATAAACTGGATTAGTGGGCATGTATGAAGATAGTTATGAAAAACTGTAAAGTTTTGGAATTAATAATTGCAATTTGTTATACTCAACGCATCTATATAAGTGCTGATTTAACTGACAATTAATTGGTTGTTAAATTCTGAGAATATATCAATGGCTCATAGGAGAGAGGATTACTGTGGCTAAGTACCATGAAAGAGCTGTTTGCATATCTCAACACTCAACTTGATTACATAATCTGACTCTAAGAAAGATTCGGTAAAATTCCATACTTAGAAAAAGGTCTCCTAAAAGGCATGAAAAATTTAAAACCTTCAAAACGCACAGAGATTAAATAGAACAAAATGAAAAAGTACAAGAGGAAGAGAAAGTTAGGATACGGTAAGCAGTTCGGTTAAAGGGTAATAATTAGGTTAAGCGAGATTTCTCTCTTTCTGTCCCTTCGTCTTCTGCAAATTGATATGAAGCAATACTTCTTAAGTGTTACTTGTTTGTACAACAGTTCTACGCCTAATATTAATTTTCCTATATCTGTTTCTTCGAAAATTCCCCAAAATGTTTCAAAATAGGAGGATTAACGAGTCAGAATTGTTCCGTCCAGTTTTAAGCTAATGTGATGTGTCGCAGTACATTAATAAATAACCTTTGTTTCCAGTGAATATTAAAGGTTGATTCGATATTTCTGAAATTATTTTAGAGAAAACTGTCTTAATTTGAAATGATAAATTAAGTAATAATGAGGAGAATTGAAGCAGTTAAAAATAAGAATGGCAGTAGAAGGAGGAATTGGACTGAAATGATTGGAGTTTGCTTTCTTTAGAGAGAAGCAAAAAGTAAAGTGATACCTAAATGGAATAGAAAAGTTCTTCCTTGCTTGCTTGAATATTAAATGAGTGGTAGCACAACCGAATGATGGATGTTGAAGGGAGCTCGCCTACTAACAGGAAGGAGCACTTCGTCTTCGTTTTGCTAGTAGTACACGTATAAAATTCAAATCGAGAAGCATTTTCCATCCATTTTATGGCTCTATCCTCCTGCCTCTTCTTTCCATGTGCATTTTAAGTTAGCTACCGAACCAGTCGGTACTTTCCATATACAGCTAAATATACGGTGGCAGAAAGTAGCATTTCACTACAGAATTCTTTTACTGGCTTGACTCAGATTTCAACGATAAAGTAGAGATATTTTATTACTGGAAAATTGATGGTAAGGAGATGAGGCATGCAGTCAGTCAAGTATGCATCAGTTAAAGTGAAAAAAGTCGACCAGCACGCTGGGAGAGAGTCATTCACTGTCACAAAATACTGTCAGCAAAGAGAAAAAGTTGAGAGGTAGGGAAATCAGAAAGACAGCTGAGACTACTGAAACTGAGAAGCACTAGAAACTGTGGACTGAGGAGTGTGAAAACTTAGCAAGGAATGCCCGAGGTGGGTATAATGAATCAACGATTTGGCTACGGAAAAAAATCCGGAGAAAAGTAAATAAAAAATAATTTAGGTGGAAGATGAAATAATGACTATATGCCTCTTTTTTCCGCCTTCTTTAGAAAAGATTTGGAAATTATAAAACGTGTTTAGGAATAATAAACTGGAAGAGATTCTGCTATGTAACACTTACACTAGTAGTATCTGGGGAAAGATTGAATGCTGGATGATTAAAGAAGCCTGAAAAATAAGACTTTAAAAAAGTGAACGAGGGAAAAGTAGTACCTCGACTGTGTAAAACTGCCTTGTACAATTCATCCTTTCATCCTCATGAACAGGACCGTCGGTCTTTTAGATGCTCAGATCGAAGTCATTCAGGAGCCATATGGCTACATTCCATGAATGCTCATCAGAAAGCCTTCCCGCGATAACAGCCATCTGCACTGGCTAGTTAGGTTGTGATAGTTTAAACCGTCCTGTTCCGATTTCACACGGTAGTGGGAAGGGTATATAGTTCTGGCGAGAGATAGAAGAGAACTGTAAACAGATGAGTTTACGAAATAAAGGGACGAGTAGAGGAAGGATGGATGCTGCCTGCAGTCGAGGTGTATAGAGGGTAGTTGAATGGTACCCATAGAAGTTTGGGTAATAATAACAAAAAGTGAAAGAAATCCGAACAATGAGTTTTCGGTGGGACTGCGGTGAGACGACATTGGTGAATTCAGCTGAAACAATACACCGAGCCACGGGCAGCTCATCCCACACTTTCCAATAACACCGCACTTCTCTACCAACTGAGTTATATAATAATTTTTCTGCAAAAAGAGGAATGAGAAAGGTGATAGATGGTTAAAGTTCGCAACCTGCTACTCTGTTTCCTAATTATCAATGCTCGTGTTTTCTGAACGGCATGGAATATCTCGAATAATACAAGGAAAATAAAGAGATGATTAACGTTGATGATGGTTCTCACATTCTTATTCAGATACTGCTTTCGTTTCACAAATTTCATTATGTGCTAACTCATTCTATTACTCTTTCAGCTGTAAGCTTTGAGGTGTTTTAAGACCTGATGCAGAAAGTTAATTCCCAAAAACACCTTTTAATAGGTAAAGCTTAAAGGGTTCAAAAAACTTTCTTGTATTAGAAAAAAAAAAAAAATTGAAATTTTTCTTTACTCAAAATGTTGCTATGAAATTATTCATACCTAAAAATACCGCTACGAATAATAAAATAAATTCACCGTATAGTTAAAACAACAAAAATTGTAATGGTGCCGAGGCAGAATTTAGAGAATGTGAATGTTAATTAGTTCTCGATAAGTTAAGATAAAATTTAATGGATTTTAATTGCTGACCGGTCTATGAAAGATGTATTAAATGACTCTAGGAAAAGAAACTTTCAGGAACTCGATGGCTGGTATAGGTACAAAATTATATGCGACAGGTGTTGAATGTAACATCTGGCAAGGGCTTTAGGGATTGGAACAGGAAAAAGGAAAAATGGGTGAAAAGTGAGATAATATATTCGGGAGCGTACTTCTAAAACCAAATTCACTTCTTTCTTTTCCCCTCGTTTCTGTTCTTCCTCATTTCCTTCTTCTTCATCCTCAAGCTAGCTCGCAAAATAGCTAAAAGAGATAATAAGCTCCTGGAGAAGGCAGCTGGCTGGTCGCAACCTGAGTAGAGAATTCGAGAGTTTTAGTTAGTTTAGAAATTTAAATCGTGTAATATTGTTCTACGCTGCCTATGTATGTTGCAGTTATAACTTTTCTAGACCGAGAAACTATAACTTGCCGTTCGCCTTCAATAATAACTTTAAAATTTTTGCAGTGAAGCAAGATTGCAGATATATCTTCACCCATTTTACTAATCACTCCAACCCTCCCTAGTTACGTTACATTACACAGTTAGAAGGCAGCTAAGCTATCTCTTGGCGAGCTCATCACCAAAATCTTTAACAATCAAAGGCACGACATATACAAATAAATATTATCCGTATCAATTTAGAAATAAGATAATGAGCAACTGTTTCTAGAAGCTAAATATTGAATAAATGAAAATGGGTGAACATGCAGTGCTATTGGCTTAGGTCTACTTTTAATTTTGAAATACGAAAGAATAAATTTTATCAAATTATGATAAGAAGGCAAAATGACAATTATTAATGCATTTAGACCATAAGCGGCTAATCTTACCAAACTATGATGATCAGGAAAAACAATAAACTCCTTGATTGGGCAAAAACAGAACTCACCTTACTACTACCCTCTTACGCTTCACGATTCATGATTCATTATTGACGATCCAAATTGAAAGACTGGTACAATACGGTGCTACACTATAGCACTGCCATATTTATATGCTTCAGAATCTACAGATTATACAGCAAAAACATCCATTATTCGAAGTACATTGGTTCATAGCATGCGATAAGTAACCCTTTTTAACTTCAAATAAATGACAACAACAGGAGCAACGTGTTAAGCTGATGTGGTTAATTTCCATAATGTTTTAAAGACTGATCGTTTTGCTGCTGGCAGTTGGGCAGTTGGTGCATCCAACAACCGTTGAAAGCCGTTACAGAACATATTTTCATATGGAGATGAGGACGAGATGAGGCGTGTGGTTAATCATCCGAAGTTATCTAATGGTAGCCAAAAGATAACCGTCACTTTTCGACAACATGATGAGAAAATTTTTAGCTCTTACAAAAACAGAATGTAAAAATATTAAGTGTAATCAAATAGAAGAAAAAGGAATAAGTAAATAGGTGAATCTGAATGTCAGAAAATGGAAGAATTAAAGAGAAGCATAACACATAGGTCGAAACAGTTACATAAATGCGTTAATTAACTTCGGTTAATAATATATTCATGTAATGACTTTTTAAAATGAGAACCTATTTCTTCAGGTAGGAAAATTGGAATTGTGCTGAAGAAAAAGTTAAGCATTTTAAAATACCCGAGAAACTCCAAATCAGGAGTTTTTAATTTGAAGTAAAAGAACTATCTCTTTCTGGCGCTCGAGAATATTTTGTCATAAACCATAATAACCAGTAAAGAAATAATGCTGGCAAAACCAATTCATATTATTAAATCTTTTTTTTTTTTTTAAATTAAACTACAGTTCTCTGCAAGTGTATAATCCTGCAAAGACGGATATTTTTAGAATTTTATCGAGCTGAAAGCATGACGTCTTATTCAAAATAAAACTACAACAGAAAAAATTTTTTTCTAAATTCATCGTTCAGGTGTATATGAGTATATGAATGTGGCTCTGTGTCTGCATGTGAAAAGCAAGTTTTCATATAATATATGTACAGAATCGTATCAATTCGTATAAAAAGCGTGCGCTGCAAAAACAACGAACTATACTACGACTACAACATCTCAACAATGTTCTAAATAACATCCTTTTCACATGTATACACTCAATTTACTCAAAGTTTCCTAACATAAAATTCTCTTCAATATGAAATCAATGTCTCCAGTTGTTTGAAAAAGAGAAATATGATCTGTGAAGTGTCACCAGTTGTAAAGGACAGCTGGGTGTTGCATGTTCAAAAAGTTTAATATAAATCAGTAGCCTAATCAAAAATTTTACTTCTCAAGTTAGATATAAAAAGTTTATAGTTAGCTCCAGAATTTGTACTGTATCAAACAAAAGGAACTGATTAACGTGTTTCGAGTCATTATTACTTTAATATTAGTAATATTACAGTTAAAAGTTATTATCATTTACAATGAACACAGCTTTAGGTATTCGGCTCTTTTTGGGCACCACACTAAGCCAGTAACAAACAGTTCATAACTTACGCTATTTATTATGACATTACTGAATGATGACTAGTAGTAAAGACAGTAATAGTACATTATAAATACCACTACTGGTTTAACCGACATATGAAATTTATGAAAATCAGATTATAAATATTACTAATACTTCAAATTCCCCCTGTACAATTTGCAACTGTTCTGAAAATAATAATCTGCAATATATTCATGATGTTAAAATCGTATTTCATTTTCAGCTACCTTTTTGTTATTTGCCATTGTTCCTTTGATTACTTTTACTACTACAGTACGATCGTTGTTGTAAATTTATACGTGGCTAATACATTTATAATGCAAATTTGCAGATATCTTCACAATGTACTCATCATCAAAAGAATAGTCATTTAAATTTTAAGATTTGAAGTAAAAGTTCCACAGCCGATTATGTTGATTAATTAGAAAACAGCGCTGCAGATAACTAAATAATCAAAGTCATCAGAAAAATTAATTCCAGTAAATTCAAGAACATGCGATATATCTATCACTCAACTAAAAAATATTTAATTTCTAATAACTATCAATAATTTACCTGTGTAACATTAACACTAAGCTAAATGAAAATTGAGATATTTGAAATAAATGCATTGTAGATTTTGATGACATAATTTCTTTTGCTTTCAAATCTAATTAATTTTGTTCATTTCACGGTTTTCGCATGTTTACATCTGTTTGGATCCTGAATTTGGTAGTTTTCAATATAAAATATGATACGAAAAAGATGATACTACACCTTCTATAGAATTTAGATGCAGAATCATAAATCATAAACTGTGGCATTTATACTAAGGAATTGCAAAAAATTTGGGATAAGAAAATTTGTAATGTATTGGGATTAGAGCTAATTACTTAGAAGTACATCAAAACTTCATCATCTAAAGCCAGTACAAATGGCACCCTAAGACTTCTTTTAGTTTCAGAGTTAATTAAACCGAAAAATTGAAAAGCTGAAAACTGTGAAAGATTCAAATAAAAGTAAACTTGGCGGAAAATTTTATAATTTCTTGGAAAAATTCAAGCAGCTTATTTTATCAACAAGAATCTTATTGTTTTAGTGAAACAAGAATCTTATTTTAGTTTTAGTGAAACAGTGCATTCAATTGGACAATTATTATCAAGCGAAAAACATTACTCTTGAAAAAGTGCTTCTTAGATCAGTTAATTAATGTTTTAGTGAAATAGCACACGCAAAAAACGTAGAAGTGTCTCAAACGTGAATTTATAATTTTAGGAAAATCCTCATATTAAAATATTAGATAGAGAGATATATGCGTGTGCGCACATGAAACTTGTTTATGTAAGAAATTATAAATAATGGATAAGAAAAACTTGTATTCGAATAAGTCAAGAGTTAAGAAGTGTCTTGTCTTAAAAAGTGTAAAGCTCTTACCGCATTTAAGGCATAACTATTGTATCACCTAACTTCTGGATAGCGGTAATGGATGATTTCTTCTAAGAAGCATTTCCTATCATCACTCTTATTTTGATCGGCGCCCTACAGCAGGCAAACTGAGATTTCATTTAAAAGCAGCACAAAATGATTTATTGAAGAAAGTTATCAGACGACTAATAAATGAAAATGCTGCCTTGAGTTGGAGCTGGATCTTCCTAGAATTTGATAGAATAGTTTTGCCTAGTGTAAGCATATCGATATCAGTATCTAATAGATAAATGTGATAACTAAGTAAATGAAGCATCCAAGATGGTTGGACACCGGTGGTGACTGAGGGCGAAGGAGTAATATATTGGATGGAAAGAGCTTCGGAGGAGTAGAAAATAAGGGATGAGGCAAATGGATCGTTTAGTTGTCGTGAAGAGTAGTTGAGGGTTGCAAGGCTTTAGGCTAAAGCAGAGAGTGATGACTACGCTTTGGTTAGACCCAAAGCTTCTTCTTACCTTTCTAAATTAAAAATGCTTTCAGCACAAATTACTAACTTAATACTTCATATACACAACACACCTTTCTCCACTGAAGCATTCCTCTTAATACCGTATAACTAACTTTACACCTGATATTATAAGGAATAATTTGGAAATTACTTATTCCCTAAAATGATTCTACAGATTTCCATAAATTACAACCTCAACTGATGAGGAAAAAGAAAAAAGCAATTTGAATAAAAATTAGCGCGAAAACAGTATCTTTGGTTTGATAGTGTGCTGTTAGCAAGCAAATGATAAGTAATTTTGGTAGAGAATTTAAACAGATCGCATTGATAGTGTTCCTTGACAAATAGAAAAGAAGAAGAAAAAGGTAAGAAGGTTTATATAAAGAATATTAATTAGTGTTTGAAGAAAATGATACTGATTGAATTGACCGCAAGGTGTGCATCCTTGTGAATCGTTGATAGTTAAGATTACTTCAGTTTAATTTGAAAACAGTTGCAGATGAGAAGTGAAGGAAAGCAGGTCAGATATAAAAGAAACACTTCAAATGGTAGGTGCTACAGTGCTGGACGGTGGACGCAAGAAGCAAGAAGGACAGGAAGGAATCTGAAGGAATACGGGATAAATGGGGCGAAAGAAGCAAGAAGGACAGGGAGGAATCTGAAGGAAAGCCGGCAGGATCGCAAGAAAAGTATGTCTAAGGAGGAAGAGTTGAGGCATTTTTTGGTTGGTAGAATTGGTTTGCTCGAGTTGAGTCAGAGTCTGTTTGCTTATGTATGCATGCGTCTGTGTCAGAGTGTGTGCCAACAACCGCGACGACTATATTGATTACACAAAAGTAAAATGGGTAAAGTACTTGGCTCTACGCTTCCTTGCTTCTTCCTTGGATAACGCTCTCCTTTTTTGGGAAAAGGCCTAGTCCTAGTGCTTATGCAAGGCTAAAGCCTTGTAGATCTAGGCCAAACAACTATGTCAAGAGCAAAAAGGAACCTTACACATAGCCCGGTCCAGTGCACCATTAATTCTTTCCTTAAAAAATCAAACTTTTCGTCTTCCTCCCAATCAAATTTTACTTTTTCAAATTACCTTCCATCTTCCCTCACATCGATTTCAAGATTAATCTGATCTAGCTTACTTTAGTTTCACAGTCAAGCCAAGTTAGTGGCAGTTCCACTCATAATCTTCATTTCCACACATCATAACATATTAGATGTTACTATCCCTTTTACGAACTCTACATATATTAATAATCTTGTATGGATTCTGATATATATGATATGATGTACAGAAAACTGTTTACCTTTCGGAAAAGTTTCAATTTTTTACAAAGCTGATGCTTAGTGTTGAAAAGAATTTCATTTGATGGGCTCACAATTATAGAGGTAACTTTTCGAGAGTAAAGTAGGCTACTAATAAAGACCACTGATAGTACTTTCAAATCTGATATTGGAAAGGGAAAGACGTCCTCAATGTTACAACCGAAACTTCCTAAATTATCCAACTGAAATACAATCAAAATATAATGGGACGTTGAGAAAAAATGCTTATATAGTTTTTCAAACAGTTATTGACATACTCCACACTGATTGATCGATATCAGCTAACACCAACAGTAATACATAATAGTAAGCATACAAGAAGTGGTATTGGTGATAGTGATGTACCTTATCACTATTAACGGTATCTGTTTGGCATCCTTAGTGGCGTCACCTTATCACTATTCACGGTATCAGTGAAATCACAACTAACACTAACAGTCATAATCACGATTTCAAAGTCATTCATCTGGAACAAAGTTGGCAACATCGTCAGTTATCACTAGCTAAAACATCACCATTCTTTTGCATCTTTTATCAGTTTTCAACTCAGGCACCCCACCCATCCTGCGGAATTTAATGTGGCTGTATACCGTTGATTGTATGTGTTATCTATTTGTGCTTTGAGTACTTTTGTTTACTTTCGATAATAAAATTTGGAGCTGTTATGCAGCGTGAGGAGGTGAACATGTTTGAGCTATAATTTATACCGGGAACTATTCTTTCTCAGCGTACAACTTCGAATAGTAAATTGCTGAGAAAGCTGACTCTCACTTCACTTCTGCTACTTTGACTTGACTTACCGCAGTACACCAAACAAGCACCTGTCTCACCTATCCTTATAATGAAAGTTATATTTTTTAAAAACTGTTGATATAGTTTTCATAAAACATCCTGTAAAATAGAAAATGAATGAACAAAAAATATAAAATTGCAAGAGATAATTACTGAAATTAAAAAATGATAATTATTATTAAACATATTAAATGATGAATGCAAGCTAGTTCAACTCATATTTTCAAATTTGCAAATTAAAATTTTTGACAATATTTGAGGGATCACTGCAAAATAGTAGTATCATTATGTTTGCCATTTTCATTGTGCACTGTAAGAACAAATAAAATCCCGATTCTGCACAGCTATGCCAAATTAGCATAGGTTATCGCAGATTAGAATTGGAGAAGGATTATTTTACCCTTAAAATTGACTACAATCAAAAGTAATTCTTTTCACTTTCCTTATGACAAACTATCTCTATCAGGAGTCCAATAATAGGCAGCAAGTGACTTTGCTAAGTATAACTAATTTATGCAAACTAGAAGTTAAAAATTACGATCACTTATCTATAGATAAAATGCTAAGATTTCGAAAAGATTTCACATGAAATTACCGCTTTAAAAGTTTACTTTTAATGGTTTGTATTTAATATATAAACTAGTATTATTCAAAATGATTTTAAAAAATCGTTTAGAATTGAAATTGGAGAAAGGAAAATACAATAATGTTAGAAGCTGATGTATCCTTTTAAAAATTTATTTGAATCGAAGAAGTAGAACTCGTGTCCTGCATTTTTCATAAACTACAGAAAATAAAATTTCAGAAATTAAGTTCGTTTGTAACAGTTTGTTTTGGAGAAGTTGGGTTGAAAAAGTAGCAGAAAAGTTTGATTTTGCAAAAAAAAAAAAAACAAAATATTTTCCTTTCTATTCGATAAAAGTGATTCATGTTTTGATAAAAATTTTTTCTGTTTAGGTAGTAGGCCACATACTTCTTACAACTGATAAATCGTTGCTTTGCAAGTCAATCGAAACAATAAAGTGCGTAACATTGCGTTGGCTAGTAATAGAAGACTTTTGCTTCATAAGCAACCACCGAGCAATGAATTCTCGGCAAACGCAACGTAATTCTGTTGCTGTTATACTTCAGTGATGAGTAACCTTTGAACCCAGTGTAAAAAATGATTATAATGACCTCTAGATGAATGAACTTCGCATTAAGTAAATGTTTCATATCAATCTCAGTAAAGTTTTATTTCTTTCTAAAATTATAATCGAAGTGTCGTATAGTTTGTTCTGTAAGGAGGAAAAGTTAAACAAAAGGGACCCATCCTCCCATTTTTGACCGACTGAAAGAGAGATGGAAAAATGTTTTATTTTTTGTTCGTCCGAGATTTTGGTCTTCTCTTTTCTATAAATGTTGCTGGAAAGTGAAAAGGTAAAACCGTCATTTAACTTTTACAATGGGAAGCAAGGAAGAGAGCTCTTTGTAATTTCACAATAAGCAGAAAGTTTGGTTTTTAGTAATTTCTTTTAAAGAAAGTTATAACTAAAACACAAAAATCGTGAAATCATTATGGTTGCATGGGTAAAAAGTTATTTCTGACTTCTTTTTTTTTCAAGAAGTATTTCTTGGCTATTCTCGAAATTAGAGTATAACATGGAACAAGTTGCTAAGTGATTGATGCATCTTGGTGGTTATACTTTTAATTAAGTCAATCATATATATCTATATATAATCGATATAAGCATACAGTCACATCAGACAGATATTGATGTTTGTAGAGATGAATTAAGGTGATTAACTTGGCTTTTATTGCGAAATAAAGCATTGAGAAGGAATTTGAGTACTATTCTTGGAGCCAGAACACACAAAGAGTGAAGTTGGCAAACATCAGCTTAGTAGATGCTGTCATGAAGGTACACAAGCAGCACTTTCATGGATACTAAAAATCTTCTATGCAAACGGAATGCATGGTATGACTTTCGAGTGAATAGTTTCATCTCTTTGAATCAGTCATTATTTAATCTTCTCGTCGATTAATAATACAAGCGGGAATTTAAGGAATGGTGGAATTTACACACGTACATATATATCAAAACGCTACGCTACGCTATGCAGGTGTCGTCACTTAGGACCAACTCACGCATCACTGAGTTGATTCTTCATCAGAACTCTCAAGTTACATCGATATCTTCCGTTGCACATATCTTGATGCTGATCATTTGGCAAGACAGGGAGTAATTTGGTTGAAAAAAGGACTGAATACCTCTGAGGCTATTGAGCAGATTGCCGATAGTCCGATGAGCTATCGTTACCATACCAATCCACGCTGATTCACGTCCGTGTCATCAGCAATCATAGTCATAGCAACGTTTCCAAATACGAAGTTTGCAGAGTTAATTTGGCACGAACTGTACAGTCAAATGGGCTGATGGCGTCGAAAATTGAAGCTTAATGAGTAAGTGTGATATAAATGAACGGCATTGGGAAGAGGCCAAAGACAGAAGTAGAGGGGAGCACTGATTCTAAGGTTCAGGCACTTAGGCAGAACAGAACTGAACTCAGTTCAGAGTGGAGAGAGAAGTGCCACTTCAAACATCAGTCTTACCGTCTATCTGCGGGCCAAATTGCAGTTTTTTGAAGCCAAAATTGAAAAAACTAAAAGATTGATGAAAATTGAGTGAAATCGAAGTTTTAGCACCCATCACAGAGAAATAATGGATTGTCTTCGGGAAGAAAAGAGGAAGAAAAAAGGTAGTAACATTGCTACAGCACTTATTTCCACCGATCATCTCCACAATGTCTGTTTGCCTGTCCTTCTGTTTGTCGGTCCATCTATTCCGCATGCATCTGTGTCTTTTATATCAATACGAAAGTTTCCTTAGAGTGAGTGTTGATCAGTGAATATTATCAATTATTCAAAAGACGTACGAACGGAAGCTATGAATAAATTGGCAGAAAAAACAATTTCACGAGTAAAGTAAGATAAGATGAGAAAATTCCAGACATTTCTCAAACTTTAATTCAACTATTGTTTGATTAATTCATAAGACTCAATGCACCATCGGAATAAAAGAAGTTGGATTGGATCAGACAGGAATCGAAGTAAATGATAAGAACTGCTGTCTCATGCTGTCACCATCAGCCCCTAAACGATAATAACTCTAATACGAGCACAGAACTATGACACAGGAGATGGTCTTAATAAAATCCAACATCGTCCACTGCTTTCTCATAAATTATCAACTACAACTTTAACATGAAGCTTCAGAACTACGGTAGAACAGGTAGCGAAATGGGATATAAAGTGTTGTCTAGAAGATTACCTGTCCATAAATCAGAAATACATACAGCGAGTAAAGGAGGTACTATGTTAGTCCACTATCTCTTAGAGAGAGGAGTTGGAACCAATCTCCAGAAATCTTGCTTTCTTTCTTCATCTATTTTATCTCAGCTTCTCTCGGCTTTCTCAGCCCTAGTGATAGTGATAGTGCTGCTTTTTTTATCATTCAGTCAGTGTATTGACTGTCCAGCTATTAAATGTCGTATGATAACCGTTAGTAAAAATTGTTCTAAAATATTTCTGAAATGAACAAAATATTGCAATTTGATTCATTTATATCTTTCAACCAATTTGTTTGTTTGTTGTTGACGTAACAAAATGTGTAGTTAATATCTTGGATATAAGAAAAAGTGAAAGAGGAACAATGTGAATGTTGTGAGATAACTGCGCAAATTTAAAAGAATCTTAAAAGAATTAATAAGGATTCACAATCAATTCTCAATGAAATATGGCTAATTTAATACATTTTTTGGATTTGGTGCTGGCGAAAAAAGTTTCTTCTTCAAGACTTTTCGAGAAGAATTGAAAGTGGTGTCTTTTCTCATTCCGATACAATGTTTTTGCATGTTCATCTAAGTGGGTAAAAAAGATAAAAATCACGAAAATGGATGCGAAAAATCAGAGGAAGAGGTATACAAAATGTTTTCGAGGTTGAATACTTGACGTTTCTCCGCAGAGTGTTCGTCTTCTCCTTCCACCTCCTCCGAGACGTACTGAACTGTCCGTTACCATCCATCCATCCGCTTTTGGAGGTCGATGACGATGACATTTTTTTGCTCGAAAGGTTTGAATAAATTGAGAAAGAAACCGAAAAGAACTTTCGTAATGCAATAACAGCAGTGTGAAAACCTTTTCAACTGGCATTAAATTTTTACCTTCACGAAGTGATGCATTATATGAGAGCGTTTTGACCTCAGTAATATATGAATCGTGATGGTCTCACTAACTCTCCCAAATCTACTTTTTTTTTTTCCACCAAGCTTTCTTAGAAGTGAATGCTGTATAACCTGATCCTATTCTGTCTTAGCCATTGATCTTCCATGAATTTAACAACTTTCAATTTCTGGTCACTCTAATCATAGTGACCTCAAATTTAACGATGAAGCTATAATATTCAAAATTTGATCTCATATATCAA
>PQVD01000013.1:40190-54488 GCA_003012265.1 Setaria equina
TTTGCTTGCAACTTTCGACCACCTTCAAATTTAAAGTTCTGTCGAAATAATTTTCCTAAATTAAAGGTTAGTTTCGATGTACCTGTGCTCGGTAGCAATGGAAATATTGAAGAAATGATTGGGAAAGGAGAGAGAAGAGAAATAACAGATAACATCTGCGTGTTTCTCAAAAACCGTTCTTTTTATCATTGGTGCTCGTGGGTGGTGTACCTCACTAACCAGGCAACCCGACATTTGACTAAACTTTTTTCGAACTCCGCACCATCTCGAGCTGTCGTTCCCCTGCATGCCAAGCAAAAATGCTTATATATTTAAATAAAACAGCTGGGTTTCAATTTACGAGCTACGACACACCGAAAAGTCCTAACCGATCAGGAAACTTTGTCTCTCGAGATAAACGGAGATCTGTGTACAGAGGCAGAGACTGATAAAGTATTGAAAAAACTGCAACAGTTATTTGCGAAGTTGAAATTTTATTTTTGAGGAAAATTGAGGTTACAAGTTATTTAAAATCGATCCGGATTTTCCTCACATTTCTAATTTATATGAAATAGGGCGAAAGAAGCGGAAATGCATTTCCTTGTATTAAGCAGAATTAATTCCCAAAAATCAGAAAAGCCATAAATTCGCTTTCTGCAAGCAGGAGCAGCAAATCAACCTCGAATCCAAAGATATGAATTTTTAAGGATGAAATTTCGAAATTTCTTATATATGCTCTAAAAGATCTGGAATAATTAAAAGGATGTGACTCACTTATAATCATTGCTGTCATTTGAACTGTACGAAACACAAGATATTACTTTTTCACACATATCAAGCAATTTTTAACTTCACACTTCAAATTTTTCTGGATATGAAACTAAAACAGGCGAAAATTTACCGTTCATTAAACGCATTACAATTGACTTGATCAAACAATGTTTTGATTAACTTAAATTTTCAGTATAATATGCAAAATTTCAACTCTATGAAACCAAATTCTAGCGAGTTGAAAAATTCTCTAAATTCACCTTAACCCATTTATTTTCATAGATTTCACTACTGATAAAAAATTGCTGGCAAGCTTGAAATTGAAAAAAAAAGCCGGTTGATTAGCATTGCTAACAGATGTAAAATTGATGAAGCTGTTTTGCTCGACGAATTGGTTTGTCTGTACCGACTATCATCAGTCCTGATTATTTATTACAATATCTTATTTATTACTTATTATTTATTATTATTAATATTAATTATTAATTATCAATTATTAATTATCAACTATTAATTATTATTTACTAATTATTTTTATCTTTACTACTAATTATTGCCTTCTTTTTTATTATTATTACTTTCTTTTTCCTTATTATCATTAATTACAACACTATGCTTACATTACTCTTTTTTTGGAGGTTTTGAATATGAAAAGTTGTCCTATATATCAGTTTTATTTGAACTTGCCCTTCAGTTCAGTTATAGTCGCAGTTTTACTTTGTTGCATTTTCCCACTGTTTTTTTTTTATCTTCTCTTGCAGTACTAATAAAACTTATCAGGATAAAAGCTTCATAAATGAGAGTGGGATTTGGTTCATGAGAATCAATGAAATTTATTAGTTCTTAAAATCATTTTCCTGCTAATATTATTGCTGCTGTCGGTGTTGTCGTCACTACTGCTCATACCATTATTATTGTTGTTGTTTCCATCGTTTCCTCTTTAGCTTTCTGATTCTTAGCTGCTGAAGCTACCTCCATTTCACGCTTATAATTACCAATGATAATAATTGGCCACATCCCTTGTTTTTTTATAAGTTGATTTAATAGTTTCGGTTTTCTTCCCTCTGAAGGATAATTAGCATCAGCTTCAGTTTCGGTTTCTTCATTACGGCCCAAATTCTCCACTGTGACTATCTTATGCGGCTGAAAATAACTTATGATGAAAGTATGTGACGGGAATTAACTTCAAAACAGAAGCAAAAGTTGCCATTTTTTGAACCGCTTCGATGCTCTTTTTTTAATATTTCTTTAAAAAAAACTGTTCGGATAACCGAAACTGTTAAGTGAGAGTAATTTGATTATGACTACGTAATCAAGGCTTTACTCAATAACATGTTGATAGTCAACAAAAGATGAAAATTTTCTAGCATTTGAATTTTCAAAGAATGGAAATAGCTTACGTCATTATTATTTAGTGACTTATTAGCTGTTTGAGAGTTGCTTGATTTATCAGCTGAAATTCAATATTTTCTCTCATTGTCAATAAAACTTTAATGGTTATTTTCAGGTGGAGTGGTCTTTAATATCCTAATTGTATGAATACAGAACTTAGCAAACCTAATTATATGGAAAAAAATAAGTGAAATAAATCAAAAACTGCGTTTAACAATCTTCGATTATCAGAGGAATTCAGAACATTGCAAGACTGTCATTTTTTTTCTGTCAAACAAACAGTTTATTATGGTACCTCGAAATTTTGACAAATGAAATTTGGCAAGAATTTTTTTGTCTCATAGCTTTAAGTAAAAATTCATATACCGATAGTGTTCAAGCGTAAGAAGCCTTTTGATTTATATCTCAGAGCTAAATTGAGCTCATTTGATGAATTCAACAGTACCGTATCGTTTTCACTGTCTGCAAAATTTCTAAATGTTTTAAAAGAAATGTAAAGGAATAAGATAGGGAGTTGTATGCTAATGATACTTAAATCGATACATATTAAAGTAACTGAAGGGATTTCTACATTTTAACATTTCCCTTCCTTCATCTCTTCTCACCATTCATTGCTTGGCCTTCATACTTAACTTTCTTGTCATTTTACTTCTTCTGTTATTTGCATATAACTGGATTAAGATTTATATCAGAAATATGCACAAAATATTAAATGGAAAATTGCTCGATGACTAAATGAAGAAAGTTAAAACTTCTCCAGAAGAAGCCTGAATAGAGAAGCACGTTGTTCTTCCAGTAGATCACGTGTGATTGGGAATTTGGTGGAAGTATTAAGAAAAAGAAAAAAAAATGTTTAGTATCTTTTTATATAAAGAAGTTGGCTAACCTTTCCAAGTAAGAATGCCTTCAAATGCAGGCTCATACGAATGCAAAGCCTTCTTTAGTTCTTCATAGATGCAGCAGTCCTCATATTTAAACGTGAATCGTCTGATCTTACCAAAATGATTCCATTTCACTTCTAGTTCTTGCTGTTGTAACGGTAAAATTCGATACGGCGGAGTTGGCTACAAACCATCTTCAATTTCAATAAGTTCAATTAATTTAATTTGCAAATGTACATGGATAAGACATCTCTCGTACACAGACTTTTGTTTTATTAAGTGCATCATTTTTTATAATTGACTGTGAAATGCTTAATTTTTTTAAAGAGATGATATTGCTCATTCTCATACGTTCATCTTTGCTTTATTTCTCGACAATTTTAAATTACTTACTTATGTCTATTATTTTAGAGTTAACGTCACTCTTAGTTAGTATAAATTTGCATTTCAAATAAATTAAATTAAAAATTATTCCGACTATGAAAGTTGTCGCATATCTTCCCATACTTCGTTGCTGAGTAATTGCTGTTACTTATATTTAGATCGAGATTCAGAACATCGTGAAAATTATGAAAAAATAAGTAAACAAAAAAAGAGAAAAGGAAGCAAGAAAACGTGACCTGTCTATTGTCTATAGCAGTATTAAAGACGTAGTTGGCGTAAGTGGACGAAAATGCTAGAAAGGTTAAGAACAACATTTTTACTTCAGAGGAGTAACATTGTTGCCTTAAACGGTTAGTAGTGGAATGTTACTGAAATTGCTTTCTACAGTGAAAAATTTAACATCCAATCATATAAAATATTATTGGTATTTTATAACTTCAAAATGTTAAATTTTCATATTTTCTAGCAAAATGATTCATCTCTGATTTTTCTCACAATTTTTTTTTTTTCAATTTTATCTGAATTTAAAGCCAAAATTACTTAGTATTATACAACTTTTTAATTTGCTCAATGAACGTAAATTTCAACGAAAAAAATAACAATCGGTACTTTCTCTTGTGTTCTCTTAGAAAACAAAAAGGAATGAATGAATTGGTTCAATTATGATATGGCAAAGAATCTTGAGAAAGATGCATCACTCAGGCTAATGAGTATTAAAACAATAAAAAAAAAAGGTGAAATTACGGATTATTTTTAATGTTCAGTCTAACGGTATTTGCTTACACTTGGCTGTTTTCAGTTTGGTTTCTGTCTAGTCCGTTACACATTCATTTAAACTTGTAATTGAATCAAATATAATTGTTCCATTAGATGTAACTGAGTAGATTGAATTTCGAGTATGGCTGCTTAACTTTACCTAACTGACATTTATACTAACGCTAATATGATTGCATTGTCCAACTTTTCGGTCTACTGAAGCAAATAATATTCAGTTCAGAAGAGTATTTAGCAATCGTTAATGCGATAACAGCAATATAATGATATGTTTATGTTTGTAAAAACATTTAGTTTTTCCAGATGTTTTTTACAAATATAAACATTTCATTAGATTGCTGTTCACCATTAAAAACCTTTTAATTAGGAAGACTCGGGACTGGATATTTCCGAAAAAACTATGAATAACTTTATATTTAGTTGCAATTTCCTATATAATACCACACTGACAACTGGGAAATCGCAGAACTGAGCAACCGGTGATAACTTTTCTGATCCATGTCTTTCACTTTTCAGTTGGTCTATTTTTTCTGACTAGATATAAGAAGCTCATTTACGGTTATTTCCAAGCAACTCATCTCTACCCAGATACATCGGAATTGTCTCTGCCAATAGGTGAGCGGTACAGAATGACGATCAGTCTCATACATAAGCTTTCTCGAGGAATTTGACGATGCATCACTTTCTGTGTCATTTGTTCACTGGTTGCATAGAAACTGCAACGAGTTTCTAATCCATGCGAAGTTAAATTTCTTGTTAAGAGGCTCTGCTATAAATTATAAACGAAGCGTTTAAGATGAACGTCTCTCGAAAGAGTTTAGTAGTAAGTCTGCATAATTATAATTCCTTAGTCATTGTAATATTGGCTAAAGCGATCAAACAGGAAAAGATTTTGTAGGTGGAATTGAAATATGAAGTAACAGTGATTTGACCATTTAAAAAAGAGTCAGTCATGAGGATGAGACGATTAGAAGCTTTGTTATTGACAGTCTCAACATAAGCGCTTTACAGAAAGATTCATTAAACATGAAGTCTAATCTAGGACAAATATTTATGCTCAATAATCTCTCTCATAAACAGTCTAATCGCACGATAGAAAGGCTTAATAAGGTTTAGCTTCGTCGCATAACCAAATGTCCATTGTTGATAATTTATACAAATGACATATTTTTTAAATTCTAATGATGTGTCATTACAAATAGGAATTAGAAATTAGTTGCCGTAATAAGCAAACTAGCAGCCTGTCAAAAGTTATTTACAGTAACCCGTCTCATCTTGAATTTAAAGAGCAGTGATTTCTCATCGATTTCAGTAACAACATACTTCTTGAAGAATTAATCCAGCTTTTACATTCTGTTTTCGGGTTTCTGCTTTAATGAAGGTGTTAAAACTGGTAGGTTGAAATGAGTTTTCTAAAAATTATAGCCAATATTTGCCATAGCAGGATTTTGCAAAATTACTTGAAATAATAAATTCAGAGACTTCAAAAGTCTAAATATTTGGATAACTGACAGCAGAGCAGTAGACAAACAGGAGGAACAGTAAAAAATGGCTAATGAATTCAGGAACAGTGTTAGTCTGGTGAAGACAATGTGAAATGAAAATATTTTTGTGCAATCAACAAGTTTGAGCGACCAAATAGTGCGAAAAACTACTCTTACCAAAAAAAAACCGGATTGATTATTGTATTCGTAATTCTCATATACCTCGATATTACTATATAACCAACAACAGTCTCATCGTAATTTATAATTGTTTTGTTTTAGTAATAAGATAAAATCTCAATTATTGCTTTCTTTTTCACAATCATCATCATCGTTTTTATCATTATCATCATTCACGACATTACTTCATAATAATATTTGTGTAGCGGTCTATAATCACTATCGTCATGGTCATGATTTTCACTGCCATTGCTGCTAGTTCTATAGTCTTGATCGTCATAGTGTTAAAAATGCCACAGTGATTCAGTTGTAACTTCATTTAATTTCAGTTTCAGCTTTTTTCGAACTTAGTTTTATTAAATGAAGAAAACAAGGGCAATTTTGAAATGTTCTGTTATTCCAGAAAACTCATTTAACACTGTTGTTCCAAAACGTACTTTCATGAAATTGGCATTTTTTAAAACGATTCATTTAGAAAACGTTTCTTTCTTTTTTCATTCTGCTAAACTTCCATTTGGATGTTAAGAAGTATTTTTTAGCTTTTCAACTTTATTCAAAACTTCTGAAAAAAGAAAATAAACTGTCAGACGTTGCCAGATTGTATTACGTATTATGCTTTGTGCGGTACTGGTACTAAAATTTATAATATAACTACTATATTAAAAACTTTAATATAATAAGTACTCATTTTGGAAAAGCTATTCTTCAGGAGTTTATTCTCGTATATTACCTAATATTGTTTAGGCTTTGAAGCTGAAATGAATTTGAGAGTGTTGCGCAATTTTTTTCCGCACTTTATTTCCGTCAGAATGCCATTGGCCTTGAAGAATAGCAAAGTGTGCTTTTCACAAACAAATCATATCATGCAGCACGATTATTTCTGAGTCTGTTTGTGAAAATTTATCTAAGTTACATAAAGGAAAAATTTCTCAGTTTGAGAGGCCTTCAATATGACTTACTTTCTTTTTTTTTTATCCAGACAAAGAAGTTTTTTTTTTTTTTTCTCGAGATAAATGACTTCTAGCTAGTTGCTAGCACTTTAATCGCAACAAAAATTTTGTTATTTTAATTCCATTGTATTCATTGATTAAATATTTAAAAAATTTTCAGATCCCATGAAGTGGTTATAAACGCTAATTTCTTGCCTGCTTGTTTTCTCTCTCGTCCTGTCTTCAATCGTTGCAGTAGACTATTTTTTCATTTTGAAAGGTGCGTATTATTATTTTTGATTAGTAAGAAGGCGTCGTCTTTATCCCTCCTAAATTTGTTGATTGTCTACCACTGAAACAACAGATGTTACAAAAATTAGAACGTCTAATAAGCCTAAAAAGTTATGTAATAATGGTGCAAACCATTAAACATTTAGCCCTCATCACAATTCTTTTCTGATAATTCTTTGATGATCAAAAAGGAAGCTAATTTAATGTTTAATTGAGCAAAAACAATAATGTTGTGGAGGCTTAGGCTCTCGTAAATTGCTTGAGATGTGTCTATTTGTTTACTTAGATCAATTAAATCTTCATTTCTTTCTTGTAGAATTAAATAAATTTACAAGAAATACTTAGAACGAATTTTGGCAGTAAAAGAAACCATCCGGAATTAACAGCGATAACTAATTACCACTTATTAATCATTTCAATACCAATTCATTTGTTGTTATTATGTAATAAAAAATTCGTCAATAATGTATATTTTATGAAAAATGAAGTTGTATTGCCCTTCATTAAGTTCCACAACATTTCCACTTTTTTTTTGGAAAATTTCAAGAGATTTATAATAAAAAGCTTCTAGCGATTGTACTGTCTTCAATCTTTAGATTACGAATTTCTGTAGTGACCAGACAGCATTTTTGGCTTAATTCTTTTCTGCAGTTTTTTGCAATAGATTTGCTTATCTTTGAAAATTTTCAGCGTACTCTATTGAGCTAAATTTCGGGTTGAAAGCAAAATTTTAAAATCAAATATTTTAATCATAAGTTCTTGAAATAGATTCGTTGAATGCCAGCCAAGCTGATGCCAATATTGACAATGCCTTTCTTACAAAAACATTTGTTCAAAAGTGAACTTATTGTTTCCACAATTGATATTTCTAATTATTCTGTAGCCGTCAAGTCAAACTTATGGTGTGAATTACACCTTTAATAGCTACATAAATTTGCTTTTTCAAAATATTGCAATCTCATCTCCCAAAATTTTTGATGGCAATGTTTGTGCCTTATATGATAGATTAATATCATTAATTAATTTAAAGATTAATTGGAGAATTTTTCGCAAGTGCAGATTAGGAATTTCTAATCATTATCAAGTAGTTTTTATTACAAGATTAAAGGTTCTACAAAATCGTTTTTAAGAAAGATTTAGCAAAACCATTCATGATAAAAGAATTGAGAATAAAAGAGATTTACTCAAAATTTAGTCCAATTTTGGAGCTTACTTTAATAAAAATCAATTAAATTCCCACTCTGCTAAAAGTTTTGCTAAATATCATAAAGTTTTGGTTGCAAGAATCACTTGATACCCCATAATAACTAATCTGCCAGTACTTATTAAAAATGTTAGTCCTCCCCTACTAAAACCGTAAATTTATACAGATAAATTTTGTAAGCCATCTAGAAGCAAGAAAGTAATGATAAGTTTCTCAGTTCCAACTTTAATTCAGATGCATTTTATATTGAACGTATTTAGTGCATTACTTGATCAAAGCAACATTTTTGCACAAATGAGCCATGATTTAACATAAAAAGTTAACTTGCTGAATAATTTAATCAAGTTTTGTTGGATATATGAAATTTTAAATGAAAGAATTACTTAATACTTCATAATAATGTTTGTCTTCTTCTAGTAATACCATTAGTCAATACAGTAATTTCTCAATACAATTTCTAAGAAAGTAATTAGAAATACGGGAATCTGATGAAGTGGTTGCTATGTCCAAATTGTCATTGAGCTACAACAAACGTCATTTTTAGTATTCCTTTCCGAAAATAAAAGAAAGAAAAAAGAAAGTGCTGTGCCTGTGAATTAACTGCTGGCCAGTTATAGTTGATCATAAATCTGTGAAGATTCGGTAAGCCGTAATAAAGCAGTAATCAGAATGCTTTTTTTCTGAAACTAAAATGGATAGTGAATTCCAAGTTTGGATAAGAAGTGAATTATAGCACATGAAAAACTGTCCCTATGTAACAATGGATGAAAACGAACATTATTTATATACACTAATATTTGATATTTTATCGGAAGAGTTATCAAATACTTCCAGTGTAACTAACTTGATAAGATATACTGACAAGGAAAAGTGACCATTTTTACCATTATTTTTAAAATACTTTTGAAGAATTTTTATTAATCTTTTGTTCTTGATAAAGAATGGAATACCAGCAAATATTGCTAGAAAGTTTTTTGAAATAACTAGAAAAAAGGCAAATGAAATTTAATTGTTGATCAAAAGTCAGATTCTGGACCAAGAAGTAATCTTGTAAATAAATGAACCAGCATTCATGACAGAACGATTCTAATGTTATGTAAATTAGGATAACAATCACTCACTAAAATTCACAAAACTGTTCATTTCTCATCACTTGTAATGAATCCCTAGATAGCATAGTGACTGTAACTAAAGAACAGTAATGAAAATTTGCCTTTCTCACAATGGAACAGGTTGAATTTTTCGGAACCGAATATGCGCCATCTAAGGATTTACAAGTTGACATATACATTGAATTGAATAAATTATATTTGATGAAAGTGCTGCTCATCATTTGCTTTTATATTTATATTGGTACTTCATTCACTCCAATCACCTGAACACTCGTTTAACTAGTTTATCATTTTCAAAGGGACCATTAATGTACAAATCATTGAGCTTAACCAATTTGATTCATTTCATATACAACATAATCATTTCACAGTTTTTGTGGAAGTGTTTATCGCAAAGTGTTCCAAATGTCAGTATGGTAGTATCAGTCTCTCCGAAACAACATATGGTTGCTTTTTCCTTTCAATAACCATTTTCAACTTCATAAGATGACCAGACCAGAGGCTTTTAGACCATACTGAAATGTGAATGGATTGCAAGCAGTCACTCTTTATGCTAGTGCTCTCTGAAATATATCTGCTTCTGAAGTAGCATTTATTCACTAGTAACATATCTTGCAAGAGCCTTTGCCAAAGTTTGGTGACCATATAATTTCAACTTTTGCTACTGCAGCCTATAATTAATCCCAACTCATTACGATGAAATCGAAAGCAATTGCTACTATCGCTACAATATGCCACCGATTTCATATTTCCATCTAACTGAACCACAATTTTTGTCAACCTCTAACAATGTGATGTGATGCTGTTCCAGCCAAAGCATGTGATTAGGCTAAAGTCAAATTTGATATCTTCCTTGGCAGTTACTTGTCATCTTGAAACCACATTTATACTATTAATATCTATTGAAGCATATCACTGCTCTGTTCAGTCTATGGAATAAGAGTCTGACCAACTGTGCAATTCTAGCAACTAAATACAATTCAGCTACAACAAACTGTATGTGAAACATGAAATAATTTCGTAACAGGTCATTAAGAAGTAGATAAATATGTTGTTTAAAGCAAAGTTCGTAGACGCAGCAGACCCCCTACATTAGATTGTTCTCAGGAAAAATTAAGTCCAAGAAATTCTGCCAACCTAATTTTAAATTTATTTAGTTGCTGATTAGAGTTGTTTTGTGAGCACGAGTATCTTTATAAGCATTAACTCTTTTTTGCTTTATGCACTCACTTACTACAGTCAATACAAAAATTTTCACAAATGCAGTTTTTTAGAAGTTACAAAGATTGATTAATAAACATTATAAATTTTGTTTTAAAATTCAGCTCCCTACATGAATTCCTGTGATTCCATTTTAGATAAATTACCTTCATCCAATGAATGGAAAGAATTAGTTCAAAAGAACTGTCATTATGTTCGCAAAAGGTTCAGTTCGAGGATTGTGCTTTATGCCACATCAGTTATGGTATATCGGGCCACTTGATTTGTCTGTACCGAAATACTAACATGAACAGGTTCTGAATGATAGTCGGTAACATAAATATAAATATAAAAAACTCAATTAATTACGATTCAAATTTTGCTTCTCAGACGAGCCATAACATATCATCCAACACTTCATGAAATCATGCTGTTTTAACACTAAATAATCATTTAAGCCACAAAGGTAAGAAGTTAAAAACTGCAAGACGAACGTCTCATGCAAATAATAATGCCAATAATTCATTCTAATCGCGATATTTATGTCTTTTTGTTTCTGCAGTATGAGGATATGACAGCACGACATACGCCGCTATATTATTCTATGGATTCTATCTACTAAATTACCGTTAAGAGAACCAGCAATAGAAGTGTCTCTTAAGCATCAGCTGCAGCCTTATGTTTGAAAATCCTAACTGTAGTTAATCCTCTTACTGTATTTCTATTATTGATATCTTATAAGTTACTTGTTAATTCAAAAATGACAAAAAAATTTCACACTACAAATGGAGATTCCAGCGTGGGTTAAGTTGTAAAGAAAAAGAAAACAAAAGGAAATGTATTCCCAGGCCTTCCGCGAAAATGTGGGAAACGGAAACTAATATTTGCTAAAATTCTCAAGAGAGAAAATCATACCACTTGGAGATATTTTGTATAGTATACTTACCAAAGAGAGAACATATGCATAAATAAAACAAACATACCTGAAAAATGCTCCCAAAACTTTGTGAATGTCGTGAATAAAAAAAAACCTATATTACTGATAGGATTACAGTCATGAACACTTCATATTTCTGGTCTGGATCACCCGGAAACAACGACGTCCTTACAAAATGAGGAAAAAACAGGCAAGTGATGACTGATGGCGTCGAGAAAATAAAAAGAATTTTTTCGAAAAGTCGTAAACCAATAATTTATTAGTTTGGAATGAATGCAACACTATAAGTTATGGATGATAAAACTGGAAAGCCCACAATCAAAATATACAAATTACAAAACTGAATTAAATCTATTTTCTCAAATCGTTCTTTTTTATTCCGAAACTTTAGGAACATATTAAAAAATTCGTTCCAATTGAATGATTCAATTCACATTTACATAATAATAGCGTTGATTTGTGCGAAAAATTTCACTCTCCCTTCCAACTTTATATTACATATTTTCAAGCAGATCTTCATATAAAGGCAATTTTAGTTCCAACAACCTGATTTTTAATAAAAGAAATTCGTGCCATAACTGGGACCCAAGTAACGAGAACAAAAAAATATCAAATATACAGAATATATGCAAACAACATAAAAGTTATATTAGACCTGTTTAAACAACTTAGTTACCTAAGTTATGCTCCCTGGATGCTTAATCAAGTCCAATTAATAGGAACTTATGCAATAAATGCATTCAGGATATCCGGCTTCCTGGTCCTTGTCAACGCAGTGAATTGAATAAAATTTTTTGATATAAAGAGGCACTACCGTATAGGCTTATAATAAAGCAGGAGATCACCACCTTGTTTCCAGATGAAGTGCTTGACGGTTCGAAGGTCCATTTCTGGATCCAGCTTCTAAAAAAATTGTTGATAAATAGTCCGAATATCAATAGAACATCTTAGAAATAACAATTTTTTGATTATAGCTGATATGAAATTTGTTGGGAATATTACTAAATATTTGGATAGAAAAAATGAAGTGAAAAAATTCAAACATAGAAATTTTTGAAAGTTTGAAAAAATTCAAACATTCAAACTGTATAAAACGATATTTTGTAATCAATGGAATAAAATAATCTTTATTTACAAAATCGGATGCGCAGGAAACACAGGATAAAGTGAATTTAGTATAGTGATTTGCCTGTATGGAAAAGTAGTGACACAAAACACAAGCATACCTGATCTTGACAGTAAAGTTCAATCCTTTCCTCAATATTCGCTTGTAGAGAGGATGGCAACATTTGAGCAGCGGAAGGAATGCCATTTTCAGCGTAATTAACATCATTAACATTCAATATTTTTTCATAAACATGTTCCATCACTTTCCTCACTTGAAGCATTTCTGTTGCACTTAATCGATCTCTAGAAAAAAAAAGTTATTTCCACTCAGAAAATTTGAAAAATTTCATAAAAATCTTATAGTTTGTCTTACCAAACTGAAAGAGGGCTCTTTAGGAAAGTGAAAAGACAAACTTCTTTGGTGCTTTGATCCCAAGTGATGGGTGTGGAAGTAAGAAGAACGGCATTTTGTTAAATTTTGGAAGCTGATTTCGCTCAACAACATCCAACACCCAAGGTGGAACAAAATCTGAAAGCATTTGCGATTCGGTTTCGTGCGTGGCATCTCGTATCATCAGTCGAAATATTGGTCGACCGGACGATTCACTGAAAATAATGCGCTTTCCAGAATCATTAGTACACTGCTTTTCAGCATAGGTCATAAAAGATATTTCCTTGGATACTACATTAATCTGAATTTTTCTAGCCGTTTTGGAGATAATTCATCATTCAGAAATAATGCCAAGTAAAGACACACCACAATTCTCCAATGTTATCAGAATATACATTTGTGTTCTAGTTTAGTCACAAGTAAGAATATAAGTAAGTTTAAAATAAGCATTATAAGCTTCTGATATCAAAGATTTCGGGGTACATAAATTCGTTCCTTATTTTTTCAGCTATTTTATTTTCACTGGTCACATACCACAAAATAAGAGGAGTATGGCCAGGAACAGAATTGAATCGATGAGTTGGAGATTCCACATCAACATCAGAAAACGATCGTGCCCAGTGTTCAAATAACGCTCGAAGCAACATACCACCGTAGTTAACTATAACAAATTTTAATGCAATAAAATCTCACTTGGAACTCCGCTGAATTTAACAGCGCCAATTCACGAAATTAAATTAAAAAAAAAATACAGAAAAGACCTACTTTTAGTATCATTCTGACTATCCGGAAAACCAGCATCTTTTGCCGACACCCAAGCAGAAAAGAAGTCCGATTCATCCAACGTAATTTGTAACATCTAGGATAAAAAAGTATTTGCCGCTTTTGGCTAAAACAAGGGGCAACATTCTGTTTCTAGCAGAATCGAAAGTTTAGTATTTAGGTAACAATTATAAGACCAAACATATCTTGTGCATGATCAGCGCAATCCTTTATATGATAGATGACCACTGATAAAACTTTCAAGTGAGAGATGATGAAACATCTTTTCGACAATCAAGCTGCCAAAAATGGCAATTTTTAAATGATTTTGAAAAACTTTTAAATAACTTACACCGCTCTTCAAATCAACCGTGAACCATGAAGGCACAAACACTTTCTTGAAGTGATCCTTAATCACTTCTTCCATTGGTTTTTTTCCATGATCAGACACCTTAAAAGAGAAATTTGGTCGACTTTTCTTTTATTTTTCAATTTTATGATAGTAATTATGTTGAAATTC